>ML399764.1:1922-67568 GCA_005239525.1 Nicotiana knightiana | reverse complement strand
AAGTACCTGAGATGAGCTTTACGGTTGTAATAACGCTCTATGATTTGTTTTTGAGCTGCCATCCGTATCAATGCTGCTTCTCTCCGTGGTTCGAGCAGGTCCAGGTTGGTCCTCAATTCGTCGTTGTTTTCTCCCCCTATGGATGTTGAGAACCTTATGCTTGGTTCGCCAATCTCCACAGGTATTAAGGCTTCTGAGCCTTAAACAAGTGCGAACGGAGTTTCTCCCGTGGCTATTTTTGAAGTTGTTCTGTATGCCCATAGTACCGCTGGTAACTCATCAGGCCAGTTTCCTTTGGCTTTATCCAGCCGCTTCTTTAGATTGTTGATGATGACCTTATTCATTGACTCAGCTTGACCATTATCCACGGGGTGGTACAGTGTTAAAGTGATCCGCTTGATTTTCCAACTTTCGAAGAATTCTGTGATTTGTGAGCCTATTAATTGTGGGCCATTATCGCACACGATTTCCTTTGGTATTCCAAAGCGGCATATTATGTTTCGCCATAAGAATCTTTTANACTATGTCCATACCCCATTTCATGAAAGGCCATGGGGATATTATTGGATGCAATAATTCCGTTGGTCATGTTATTGGCAAACCTTTGGCACCTGTCACATTTGGATACGAAGTTCTCGGCTTCTTCTTCCATCTTAGGCCAATAGTATCCAGCTCTGATTAGTGTTTTCACTAAGGATCTCGCCCCTGAGTGATTTCCACAGTGTCCTTCGTGGACTTCTTTCATCACAAATTCCGTTTGGTTAGGTCCGAGGCATTTAGCTAGGGGTCCTCCGAACATCTTGCGATAAAGTGAGTTGCGAATAAGGCAGTACCGTGCAGCTTTGCGGCGAAGTGCTTGAGCTGCTTTCCTGTCTTCAGGTACGGTGCCATTCTGCAAAAAATTAAGAATTTCGTTTCTCCAGTCCCAGGTTAGGTTGTTGAAAGTTACCTCATTCCTGTCCTGGTCTATTATTGAATGAAATAGTTGGACGACAATTGCATTGTCTTTGTTCGTTACTTCCGTGACTGCTGCGAGGTTAGCTAATGCATCTGCTTCTGCATTTTCCTCTCTAGGTATTTGCATTACCTTCCATGTTTTGAATTGTCTCACGAGCTCTCGTGCTTTTTCAAGATACTGTTGCATTCTAGTCTCTCGAGCGATGTAAGTCCCCTGTATCTGATTTACTACCAGTTAGGAGTCGCTGTTGATCACAATTTGCTCGATTGAGAGCTCCCGTGACAGTTCAAGCCCTGCAATAACAGCTTCGTACTCTGCTTCATTGTTAGTTATAGGATAACACTTGATAGCTTGCCGTGTCTTTTCACCCGTGGGTGATATTAAGACTATGCCTAAGCCGGCACCTTTTATATTTGAAGAACCATCGGTGAACAAGGTCCATAGGCCTGGATTAACACCGTTAAAGAGTTGTAACTCTTTTTCTACTTCAGGTACAATGCTATTACTAAAGTCAGCAACAAAATCAGCTAGTATTTGAGACTTAATTGCAGTCCTAGGCTGATAGATTATTTCATGCTCACTTAATTCTATGGCCCACTTGGCTAATCTTCCTGACAATTCCTGTTTATGCAGAATATTTCTTAAAGGATATGAGGTCACAACGGTGATTGGGTGGCATTGAAAATATGGTCGTAATTTTCTAGATGCCATTATTAAAGCTAAGGCTAACTTTTCCAGATGTGGATATCTAGTCTCAGCATCTAGCAAAGTTTTACTTACATAATAGATAGGTGATTGTTTACCTTTTTCTTCTCTTACCAATACTGCACTTACAGCAATTTCTGAGACAGCCAGGTAGATGTACAATCTTTCCCCTTCTTTTGGCTTTGAAAGCAGTGGTGGTTTCGATAGATAAATCTTCAGATTCTTGAGGGCTTGCTGACATTCTTCAGTCCATTCGAACTGATTCTGCTTTTTGAGAACTGAGAAGAATTTAAAACTTTTTTCGGAAGACTTAGAAATATATATTCCTAAAGCTGCTATTCTCCATGTTAGTCTTTGAACTTCCTTTTTATTTGTTAAAATATCAGGTATTTCCTCTATAGCTTTAATTTGAGCGGGATTTACCTCTATTCCTCTGTTCGATACAAGGAAACCCAAAAATTTACCTGATTGCACTCCAAAAGCGCATTTATCTGGATTTAGCTTCATATTATACCTGCGTAAAATATCAAAAGCAGTAGAGAGATGCTGGAAATGGTCTTGTGCTTATGTTGATTTTACCAACATATCATCAATATAGACTTCCATCGTCTTTCCAAGATGTTCTGGGGACATTTTAGTCACTAAACTTTGATAGGTGGCTCCAGCGTTTTCAAGCCAAAAGACATAACTTTATAACAGTAAGTCCCCCTATTTGTAATGAAGGAAGGTTTTTTCCTCATCTGAGGGATTCATTTTAATTTGATTATAACCAGAATATGTATCTAAGAAGCTCAATAATTCATGACCTGCTGTGGAATCAATCATTTGATCTATATGTGTCAAGGGGAATGAATCTTTGGGGCATGCTTTATTTAAGTCAGTATAATCTACGCAATATAATTTTTGGAGGGAAACAAAGGGAAAAGTAAAAATATGATTGGAGGGAAATTGAAAGCTTTTACTTTTTATATATCTCTTAAACACAAGAACAACATCTCTAACTCTCTGAACAAAATAGATACTCTGAACATGAATGCTAACAGATGGATTGAAGAAGAATTATATCCATGATTTTGGATGAAAGTGCCCAAGTCGTACATTAAGCGTGATTATCTGGTAATTTTATTTTTGTTAAATTTTAATGATTTGTTAACTGTTGATTATCCCAACTAGCAATGAACCCTAAACTATATCTTTACATTATGTTCTTGCAGTTTCTTCCAAAGAGTATTTGTGGCTATCTTCCTCCTATTTTGGTTAAAACAACACTTTGATGTAATGGGAAGGAGTGAGTTGTGACTCTCACAAGTGGTGTTTGGAGAAGACTCGTCAATGGGTGGAAATAATTTATTGTTGACAATAATATGAAGAAAGGGAATGTTCTTCTCTTTGAACTAGTTCAGGCTACAACAGGGGTTGTGATCTTCTCTGTTGAAGAGCTAGGATTAACTAATTCTTAGCTTGATAATTTTTTCTCTTTAGTTATATATAATGACTTTAAATGGATCAAAGTAATGGATTAATATGATTGTTCTTTATAATATTGTTTGTCTTTTTTCCATTTATTATTGTTATATTTATTTATTTAAAGAAGACTACTTGTTAAAACCAAAACGAAAAATCAAAACCTAAACCTAAACCTATACCTAAACGAACCTAAACCAAAAGAGAGCCTAACCTAAACCTAAACCTAAACAAGGATAAAATAATCTTTACATGGATTACTCTAGTCTTCTAAGGTTAATACTATGAGATAAAACCTATGAAGTTCACTGCTACTATATGGCAGAAGTTTTTTTTTAAAAAAATCCAAAATGTGTGAAGTGCATGCCACTATATGGCAGAAGTTTTTTAAAAAAAAAAAAATTCCAAAATCTGTATGGCCAGATGGATAAAGACAAGCTTCTATAATTAATTGTAGTCATGGAGGAGAGTAATGGTTGCATGGAGGAGTGTAATGGTGCATAGAGGAGTGAAATTGACTACTGGGAAATGTAATGGCTGCATGAAGGAGTGGAAGGGGCTACTGGGAAGTGTAATGGATGCATGGAGGAGTGGAAGAGGCTGCTAGGATGTGTAATGTCCGCACTGGGAACTATAATGGTTGCATAGGGTCTCTACAAAGAGACTTTAAGTCCTACCGGGAAGTGGAATAGCTATTATAATTGAGAGATTATAATTCTCCCTATATATTTTTCGAAAAATATGCTATACCTACATAAAACAATCAAACTGAAACTACTACTACATCTAAGCATTACGATGGATAGGACTTCGACCAAGAAAGTTGTTGAACAACCACTCCATGGTTCACCCGTTAGTCATAATATTTTGTACCAAGATCCTAAGCGTGACTTTATTAAGCTGAAGTGTGAGGTTAATGAATTGATTGAGAGGGTGGTTCGTGATTCAAGTATTGATTACCTAAAAGGTGTGATGTTGGAAGAGCATCTTCTAACTTCACTCTATACTATGCTTGACGATATGCCCACACCATCCGTCCAGAATGGAGCTAAGAGAAATTCTATCATTGTTATCACTAGTGATACCGAATCCACCTCCAAGACCACAAAGTCTTTTTCTGTGAACCAGAATATTGAGTAGTCCATTCATTATGAAGTTATATCTCAAGTTGTCTTTTTTGCTTGGTTACATGTTTTTCATCTATGAAGCTATCTACCCCTTATGGTGATGTTTTTATTTAACTTGTTATGTTTTGGTGATGCTATCATGAAATCTCATATTAATGAATGAAATTATTATGTTTTGAATCTTTTTTTGTTTTTACTTAATGATCATTTGATTCAAGTTAACAAAACAGTCCTATTGTCTTCAATATTGCAAGTGTTCGTTTGATGCCTAATGAAATGAAAGTACTAATAGTAACATTTGTAAAGATTAATTAAATCCTCAAAAATTGGTCAATTTTTTTCCAAATTAATATAGCACATTGAACTTATGACACCAACTTTGGACAATAGGAAAATGTATTGTCAATAAATATGAAGATAGTTGAGTAGTTGAAGATGTAAAATATAGCAAATACTGAACTTATGAAGATAGTTGATGAGTACTTGAAGATATATAGTTGAGTATTATGAATCAAAGTAGTACGGATTAAAACAGGTAAAAAATAATAACACTTTGGCACTTACAAGGTTCCAACAATATAGAAAATTTTTAAAACATTCAGTTCATTTCATAATTTTTTTTTTAAAATTCAACAGACATATTTTTATTTCATTCCAACATGGAGTACAAATTTTAAAACTGATTGGCATCCTAAATACTTTGTTCTACAGAGGTTGAATGCGGCAACCAGTAACACATCAAACTAAACAATTAAACTGATAATAACCAAACTAAACAATAATCAAACTGAACAATACAATAAAATGAACAATTTTTTGAAATCTTTATCCCTATAACATTCCAACTAACAACACAGATGACATAGCACTTGCTCCGTTATCACCTTCAACCCCAACATCACTTTCATCAACAAAAGAACTTGAAGATTGTTTTTCATTGGCAACATTTTCTTTTTGGAACTCAGTGAATGTTGCTACTTCTTCATCATAAGATTTGTAAGACTTGAATATGCTTCCTTTGAAACCTATAACCATAGGAGCACACTCACACCAAGAGTTGTATAACCCGGGCATTTTACCACGAAATACCACATACACATTCGACGATGCCGATATATTATCAGCTTGAGATCCATTCCTAAACTCGTTGAACGCTGCTATGGCTTCATCATACGTTTTGAAGGCCTTGAATATGCTTCCCTTGACACCAATAACCATAGGAGCACGTTGATGCCAAGAGTTGTACAATCCGGTCCTCTTACCACGAAACACTGCATAAACTTTTGAAGCATTATTCCTCTTCCCGTGGTCCATTCCTGAATCTAACATTAAGAAATATAAGAGATGAAGAAGGAGAAAACAAATTAAAGATAGAAATTAAAAAGGGGGCTGGAAAAGGGTTAATAGTTGCGACTTTAATAGTTGAAGCACTCTATATTTAAGTGTTAGGGTTAGAAAGTAATACAATATTATTTTAGTGATACAATAATATAGAAATAATAATACAGTAGTTTAATCGTATTTTTTAGTATACTATGCGTATATTTTAGTGTATTCCATTTAATTGGTATAATATATGTATACGTGTCACGCCCCAAAACTGAGGAACGAGACCGGTGCCCAACCGGATGATCCCGGTCAAGCGGACCTGAATTGTCTTTCCTGCCCAACGCGTTACCCCGTGCTTACAATATACGTTATTCCACATGAATTAGCAACTTAGAGTTTAAGCATGAATTTACCATTTGAGTTCATTTCATCCTTTATCCTTTCAACATTTGGTAATCACAAAACATACAATAATTCCGATTCGGACCACGATTACTAATAAACACAATTACTGCCCAAAATATATATATGTACAACCCACATCATGTCTACGGAGGCTCTAAGAGTACTAAGATTTTGCACAATACTTGCCGGCAACAAGGCCCCGGCTATACCTTAGAAGACATAACATATACAAAAGAGATGATATAGACTACACACGGCCCCGAGAGGAAATGAGGCTCACCGGATCTGCTGAAGGAACGGAAGGGAGGCACCATTATCGGCGGTCTAAGCTACCTGCTGTGGAACCACCTACATCCATATAAACGATGTAGCGGCCCCGGTAAAAGGGACGTTAGTACATTTGAATAGTACTAGTATGTATGAACGAAGCTTATTCTAAGTAAAATCAAATAGTACACAATTGGAAGATAGTCAGGGTAACCACACAAGTACCACACAGATATACAGAAAATCACAAACGAAGATTCCACAGTTACTCAGTTCAATTGTTCTTCTGTTGCGGCGCGCTACCCGATCCCATTGTACATTCACATTTTACCCTTATTACCTCTCTACCCTTATTACTTCGTGTTGCGGCGCGCAACCCGATCCCACCGTACAATCACATTTTACCCTTATTACCTTTCTACCCTTATTACTTCGTGTTGTGGTGCGCAACCCGATGCCACCGTACAATCATATTTGATAGAAACAATAACCAACAATTATATGACAGGGATTTTCATCATCAAGAACATAAGTTCATATCAATCAACAACTATATGAAGTCAAGGCACAATAATCCTTACCAAACAGTAACTCATATATGGTGTTGCCATCATTATTTAACTCAATTAAATCAATCTACAGTTTATTTTCATCATTTGCCACACTCGACCCTTAGCAATTAGATACATTCCCACATTAGGGTACGTTAACATTCTTTCATTTAGTAGAACATACTTCCATATTGACATATTCGAACATTTAACGAACCTTACACATGATAGGATAAGCTAATCACCCTTCACAATAGCAATTAGCATGGTAATCGACTAAGAAAATCAGAGAATGAAATCTTACACCTCGACACAGCAGGACAATCAATTCACATATGCTCAAGCAAGAATTTCATACCGTGTGCTCGGACACCAACAAGATGACTCTACAAAGATTAAAGTTAGCCATGCATACCTTGAATCGGAATTCCCTTTTAATTTTTTTTTATCACAAATCATCGGACCGTCTATCATCGTCAATCTATTCCACAATGTGACATATTTCACTTAGAATTAGGAACCATAAACATAACTCGAACTCATTTAGGCATTTTATCGAACGCTATGTGACCCCTTAGATTACTAACCCCCCTTTTGTGAATAATTACCCAAACTCGTTTCCCTTTACTAGATTAGGGAGTTTAACTTACATGCATGCAAGGTATTGGCGTTTATCTCCAAGAATCAATTTATGTGTTCTACCCCTTTTTAGCCAAAACCGGAGAATTAAAAGGAAATGGAGTGGGGACTCACCTCTTAGAGTGAAGAAGATGACAATTACTCAATAACTTCCAGGCCCGAGTGATAGTGAAGAATCAATTTTGGGTGAAGATGGAACCTTCTCTCTCAAGAACTCTCTCTTACCTCTCTCTATTTTGTTCAGAAAATCGTTAAAATAGAAGGGGGTAAGTGTTTTTATGAACTGGGGGTCGGGTATAAAAATAGAATTTTAAAAGCCCCGAAGCAGAAATGCGGTCAGGAATGCGAGCGGTCCGCATTCCTGTCGCATAAATGGCCCTCAAATGGGCCAAAAAGAAACCGGACTGCCCAGGTATGCGACCACTATGCGGTCCGCATACCTGTTATGCGATCGCATAGTGCTTCACGTAACCTCCTCCGCAAAAATGGAGGTGCAAGAATGCGACAACTATGCGGTCTGCATTCCCAAAATGCGATAGCATCTTGGGCCGCATAGTTGTCCTCAAATTGGACAGCAGACTGTCCATGTATGCGACCACTATGCGGTCTGCATACCTGTTATGCGATCGCATAGTGCGTCGCATAACAGCGCAACTCTGAAATTTTTTATCTTTTGAGTCCTGGGGTACTTTTTACCCAAAAGGGTCTGTTTTAAGAATTTTTACAGTTATAACAACACGGGGGCCTATTTGGGCATTATTTTTAGCCATAAAATTTTACGGGTCTTTACAATATGAGTATAAATTGCTTTATCAAAAATAGTGTAGCATGCATGTGTAAATGTGAAAGAAGCATGAGGAAGGTAAGATCATTAAACTAATGAGAGAGAATTGGAGGGAAAAAAATAAACGGAAAATAAAAAATGTTAAAGGGTATATCTGGAAAACAAAAATTCATAAATATCCACTATGCCCTCAAAAGCTGTGCAAAATTACCATAATACTCCCATTATGAGGCTTTTGCATCCGTACCCACTTTTTGTGCCACGTTTTAACTTATAACTACTTTGTAAAAAAAATTATATCCGTACCTGCTTTTGCGCATAACTTCAGCATGTGGGGCTGAAGTAGCAAAGGCAATCACACAAAACTTCAGCATTTTAGTAGACGGGCCTGAAGTAGCTTGCGAACTTCAGCTCTAGAGCTCTAGTAAATGGGGAACTTCAGAGCTGAAGTTCTTGTCTTTGTAAATGGGAAACTTCAGCATACGAGGCTGAAGTTCCCCAATTATAAAGATAAAAACTTCAGATCCTTTCATGCATTATGTTAGGTATCAAGGAAAATCAATTCTGGCTTCAAAAGGGATGTTTCTTTTGATGAATAAATGTAAATTTTTACCTTGTCAATTTTTGGCAATGTCATTTTTCTCTGTGCTTTCACACAGGAAGGATCCATATAAACCAATTATCCAATCATTCCCGTGACTTTATGGNTTTGTAAATAGGGAACTTCAGCATACGGGGCTGAAGTTCCCCAGTTATAAAGACAAAAACTTCAACATACAGGCTAAAGTTCCCCCAGTTACACTGGGGAACTTCAGCTCTAGAGATGAAGTTTTATCTTTTGTAAATGGAGAACTTCATCATACGGGGCTGAAGTTCCCAAGTTATAAAGACAACAACTTCAGCATACGGGGCTGAAGTAACTGGGGGAACTTCAGCTCTAGAGCTGAAGTTTTTGTCTTTGTAAATGGGGAACTTCAGCATACGGGGCTGAAGTTCCCAAGTTATAAAGACAAAAACTTTAGCATACGGGCTGAAGTTCCCCCAGTTACACTGGGAAACTTCAGCTCTAGAGCTGAAGTTTTTGTCTTTGTAAATGGGGAACTTCAGCATACGGGGCTGAAGTTCCCCAGTTATAAAGACAAAAACTTCAGCATACGGGCTGAAGTTCCCCCAGTTACACTGGGGAACTTCAGCTCTAGAGATGAAGTTTTATCTTTTGTAAATGGAGAACTTCATCATACGGGGCTGAAGTTCCCAAGTTATAAAGACAACAACTTCAGCATACGGGGCTGAAGTAACTGGGGGAACTTCAGCTCTAGAGCTGAAGTTTTTGTCTTTGTAAATGGGGAACTTCAGCATACGGGGCTGAAGTTCCCAAGTTATAAAGACAAAAACTTTAGCATACGGGCTGAAGTTCCCCCAGTTACACTGGGAACTTCAGCTCTAGAGCTGAAGTTTTGTCTTTTGTAAATGGGGAATTTCAGCATACGGGGCTGAAGTTCCCAAGTTATAAAGACAATAACTTCAGCATGCGGGGCTGAAGTTCCCCAGTTTACAAAGACAAAACTTCAGTTTTAGAGCTGAAGTTCTCTAGAGCTGAAGTTTTGTCTTTGTAACTGGAGAATTTCAGCCCCGTATGCTGAAGTTATTTCTTTATAACTGGCGAACTTTAGCTTAACTGGTGAACTTCAGCTCAGCGAGGAAAAGGGAAGCTGAAGTTATTTAAAAAGTGAATACAAGTTAAAAGTTTTTAAAAAAACTGATATAAATTAAATGAGAACGACCAAATAAGGTGTCCCGCGCAATTTTTAGTGTGACATTTGGGCTAGAGCAGTGTTGAGAAATATATTTTCCGAAATTTTTTAGTATACACGTACAAACAGATTGTGCTTGCATTACTAGATCCACTGTAGGCCCCGCGCCTTTCCAACCATCCAATTTCCGCCGGGAAATTAAAATCCTAATTTCCTACTTCCCTCTCCCCTCTCTCCGGCACCAATTGCACATCCAAATCCGCCGGAAAATGAATTCCCGTTTCACATCCCTCGTTTTCCGATCACTCAAATCCCGTCACAATCACCACCACCACCACTATTTCTTACCTCAATTCTTCTCTTCTTCCATCACTACTCCAGCATCCTCGCCTCAATACGCTCAAACACTGGAGGGACTCCGCCACCGGCTTGCGACGGAATCACCGACGCTGTCGGACTTCATTAGGCTCCAATCGGATAAAGAGTACTCGGTTGAGGTGGGCACGAAGAAGAAGCCGCTTCCAAAACCGAAATGGATGAAGGAAGCCATACCTGGAGGAGAGAAATACACGCACATCAAGAAGAAACTGAGGGAATTGAAGCTTCACACTGTGTGTGAAGAGGCTAAATGCCCTAATTTGGGAGAGTGTTGGTCCGGTGGTGAAACGGGTACTGCTACCGCTACCATTATGATTCTCGGTGATACTTGTACCCGTGGTTGCAGGTCATGTACATTACTTTGAACTTTGTTTATGCATTTTGATTTTATTGCTGATTCTAATTAGTTTTGGATAGAGTTATAGTTGATTGATATTAATTTGGATTTTTTTTTGTACATGATAGCATCTTCCGTGCTTAGGGAATATGTGCTATGGGAAAAGATTGTTTTTTCCTTAGGTTGATTTTTTCGTGTTGTAAAAGAGAAAGATCAGTTCTTTTGAAAAATTGCATTTTCTGGCAATTAATACTTAGAACAAAGGGAAACACTTCTCTTTTGTTTGGGGTGGGGGGAGTAGGGGAAGGAAGTTATAGGAAGGTGTAAGCGTGGTTGGATTTATCTCCTTGCCACTTCGTTTATGTTTCCGCGATGAGAAAGGAACCGAACTTGATATCTTTGTTGATATGTTCAACAAAGTAGATAACATGGGAACGCTTTACCTGGCCTCCTAGACACTACTGTCTATAAGTATAATGCTAAATGAGCTGAATGGTGGAAATGAATTGACATGCGAAAATATTATTGCAGTGGATAGTCTTAAGGAACTGAAGATATAACAATAACGGATAGAAAGCTAGTTTAGACTTTCACAGCCATGTTGCTAGGAGTGTAGTGGGTTTTGAGGGGCTTGTGTAAGAAAGGGGACGAGGTTTCTTTTTTGTTTTTTCATGGCTTATCTCTCACTTTTTCTCTCAGAGCACCTGTTTTAGTGTACTTGCACAGTTGGTTATTGGGAAGGTTAGAGGAGATCTCTTAAAGTAGCTGGGGTTTAAATTTGCTTTAGGGACGGATAACAAGGATGATCCATGTGAACTATCATTGACTAATTTCTGCCCTTTGAAATTTCAGATTCTGCAATGTGAAAACATCACGCACTCCACCTCCTCCTGACCCAAATGAACCTGCCAATGTGGCTGAGGCCATTGCGTCGTGGGGCTTAGATTACGTTGTACTTACTAGTGTTGACCGTGATGATTTACCTGATCAAGGAAGCGGTCATTTCACTGAGACAGTGCAGAAGTTGAAGGCATTGAAGCCAAATATGCTCATAGAAGCACTTAGTAAGTGCTCCTTTTTTTTTTTACATGCCTTCTGAACTTTCTACCCAGACCTGAACCCCAAAAAATTTTGAACTTCATTTATACGGTTTCAGACTTTGTTTGCTCGTGTACCTTTGTGCTTGATCTGATGTGTAAGACAGTTTTTACAAAATTTCAACAAAGTTACTGCCATTATGTTGATAAACGACAACAATCTGCTTTACACAAATAAGTTGTGCTCCTTATTTTGTTGTTGCAGCGACTGAACAACCATTGCGCATCTAGCATTGTAATAAGAATGAAACTTCTTGTCATCGGCACATGTTCTTCAGTTCCTGTATTTCATCCTCTTTGGCTCTTCCTCCCTCTTCCCCTTTTCCTTCCCTGTGCCGTCAAGTAGATTTGCTTTGATTTGGTTATCTTCAGCTGGTTGTTAGTGGACCTTGGCTGTATGAGTGGCTGATTTTTCAGCTGGTAGCTTGGCAATGTTTTTCCTTTTCTTGTACCCATGATAAATTAATGCCCCCAACGGAGCTCAACAAGCTGAAATAATGACTCTTTCTGAAGTATGAAACTCACATATTTTGTTTGGTCTGATTCTTGTGAGAATCTAGATATTCTATTTGTGAGACATGATTGAAGGTATTACTTCCTTTTGATGTACAATTTTTGACTTATAAATCACTTACAAAAGCATCTATACCTTCTTGTAGCTATCCCAAAATTCTAGAAGCGGTCAACGGTCTTTTTGAGTGTCGCAGAAGTTATTGAAAAATGTGTCTACTAGGAAAATGTGAAGCAACTAACTTTATCAAGCTGGAAAATGTGAAGCAACTAAAGTTATCAAGATAAAAAAAAGGGTATTACATGTTCTGTTTGAGTGGTAAAACAATATTTTTAACACGAGAAGAGCTAGTGGTCACAAAGTTTTTTCGAAGTCCTATAGCTAATAAAGGATCTGGTTTATAGACAACATTTGTGCTTTTCCTGCTATTGTCTAACTAACTAAATATATACTCCCTCCATCCCAATTTATATGACGCACTTTGACTCGTCACGTAATTTAAGAAAAAAAATCTTGTGAAACTTGTGGTCTTTAAAACATAGAGGTTAAAAGTTTTTTGGATCCATAATATTTGTGTGGCTATAGAAGCTTTCATTAAGGGTAAAATAGGCAAAATATAAAGTTTAAAAGTTAAATTGTTTCCAAATATAGAAATGTGTCATTCTTTTTGGAACAGACTAATAAGGAAAGTCTGTCATATAAAATTATAAATTGAAACAGAGGGAATGCAAATTATCAAGTTTAGCTTTCGTCCCTTTTTTTGTCCCTTTTATCTGTCAGTTAAGCAATACCTAGATGGGCAGTTTGGCAGCCTTAATTAAATTGGTAGTTTGGCAGCGTTAACTAAATTGGGATCTCCTTTGCCTGGACAATAACACAGATCTGACCCTCAATTTTTGGTATGACGGAAATATTTGGCCCCATATTGGTAATCCAGCCAAATACATGTCACACGCTTGTATTCACGAGACACATATTTGTCAAGTTGAAGTGTTCAAGTGATCACCGGTAAAGTTAGCCCCATGGGGTATGACCTAGTGGTCAAGAAAGTGAATTGAGAACCATTATCAGGCTCAATTCCCAATGGAGGCAAAAACTCTAGGTGATCTCTTCCCATTTATCCAAGCCTTGATGGCCATAGCAGTGTTTTGGAAAGCGTTAAGCGCAAAAAAGCGACGAGGCCTCGCTTCACCGAAGCGAGAAGCGAAGCGCACACTTTTTTCATGTGAAGCGCAATTTAACACAAAAATAAAAAAAATAAAATAGGCATAGATAAATGACTAAGTACTCATTAAAAATAATATATTAAGCAAAAGATACATTGCACTCTTTTCCATTTCTCGCCGTCCACTTATCCATCATAATGGAACAACCAAACTTGTTCCATTCTATTTTGTGCTCCTCCACGATTTTGTTCACCTCTGTCACCTCTTTTTTTAGATATGGCCCTCTAACTTCATAATAAGTTGGAGGCTTCATTCCTGGACCATATTGGCCTACGGCCTCAATAAAAGCAGCAAAAGTGTCAGTATAATTAACACAATTAAAAGGAAGATCTGCATCATACATCCACCGGGCAAACATTGTAACTGCACGATCCCTCAAAATCGCTTTCGCATCAATTTGAGGATCACCACTTTTTCCTCCCTTATCTCTAGATTTTTGCGGGAAGTAACAATCCATAGGACCTTTGGTCTTGCCGGTAGATCCACAACTAGAAGACATTGGTGGAAGCATCCTTCCCCGCTTTTGTGATCTTGGTGGAAGCGATGAAGCATCGTCACCTTCTTCTGTTTCATCATCATCATCAAGATTATGAAGTTCTTGTTCATAAATCATTTGAGTCTTTAACTCTTTCTTTTTCCGAAGGTATGCTTTCAATTCTTCCTTCACATGCTCCGGAACTTTAGTACAAGCTGCGACATTTGGATCACCACCAATTAGATGCGCTTTTTGACGATAGATTCCCCCATTTGAAATCTTATCACAAAAAAGACATCTAATTGCCATCTTGTTGTTCTCGTGAGCTCTTTCAGAGTAAGCCCAAGCGGGGTCTTTTCTATCTTCTTTTGGCGCCATTTAAAAGAACAACTACATATACATAAGAAAGACAATAAGTACTAAGAATAACGGATATAATTTTGGGCAGAAATTGGGCGATTTTTTGGGCAGAAAATAGGCAGAAGATCGGCAGAAATGGGCAGAATTTTTCTGAAAAAAATTCGCCAGCATTTCGACGCCTTTTGGACATTTAAAAAGAAAAAGAAGAAGAAGAAGAAGAAGAAGAAGAAGGAACTTAAAAAATGCAGAAACATACCTGGTAACGGGGATGTTGAAAGTCGCTTGAGCCTTGAAGAAGAAAAATCAAAAGTTGCTGCTTGATTGAGCCTTGAAGAAAGTCTATGTTCTGACTTCTGAAGGTGAACCCTAGTTTTTCGCAGGTGATTTCGAAGTAGAAAGTCCAAAATAAAATAGAATACCAAGTTTTTAATTAAATAGGCCTGTTAGGTATTTTTTTTAAAAAAGCGTACGCTTCGCTCGCTTCTCCCGCTTCGCTCGCTTCTCGCTTTTTAGTGGGAAGCGGTCGCTTTTTTATACCTGACCCGCTTCACCCGGCACTGAGTCGGTTCGCATCGCTTCTCGCTTAAAGCGAGGAAGCGAGCGCTTTTTTAATCACTGGGCGCACGCAAGCTGGCCCAGACGCTACAATAAAGAAGAAGTGATCACTAGTAAAATAGAAGTGTCTAAATGACAACCGGTACCAAGTGTGTGGGGCTGTTTATGTATTTGGCCTATCTAAAACAATAAATTGGATTCTAGGTGCTCAAACAGGGACTTTTGCAATAGGGTGATGGCTACCTTTGTCCAAGTGCTATGCTCAGTGTTAAGCATATTTACCTTCTTTCTGAAAGCTTTAATCAAGAAAAGAAATAGTGAATGGCATATTGACATTTCAAATTGTACACGTCATACTTAATGTATCTATTTATCTATCTGTCTGATCACATGGTCAAATAAAAAGGTCGTGATATTCTCTGATTTCATCCTGCAGCGCCAGATTTTCGAGGTGACCCTGGGTGTGTAGAGAAAGTTGCAAAATCTGGATTAGATGTTTTTGCTCACAACATTGAAACCGTTGAAGAGCTTCAGAGTGTAGTACGAGATCATCGTGCTAATTTCAAGCAGTCCATGGACGTTCTGAAGATGGCCAAGGACTATGCCCCTGCCGGTACATTGACAAAGACTTCAATAATGTTAGGCTGCGGGGAAACTCCTGAACAAATTGTTAAAACAATGGAAAAGGTAAGTGCGGCAGGTGTTGATGTAATGACATTTGGTCAGTACATGAGACCATCAAAGCGTCACATGCCTGTTTCTGAATACATAACCCCCGAAGCCTTTGAGAATTATCGAGTTCTTGGCACGCAAATGGTTAGTCTATGCTCCTCATTTTTGTTATCGAATGTCTTCCTGCATATCGTGTTACTGAGTGGTTAATATATTATATACTACTTGAGATGAATTTATTATATCAGAGATGAATGACTTATATCACGACTAAAGAAAATATATTTCTCAATGTTTAATCTGTTTTAAGGTATGGAGGTTGTACGTTTGCCACTATTGAAAAGGTTCAACTTTGATTAGAAAGTGAGACAAATAAATTAGCTGAAGGCCGAAGGAGCATCATCATAATTGATTCTTTGCCGTTTGTTGTACAATATTGAGTAGTGGCAAATCCTCGAAGTCCTTTTTGTTTTCGTCTTTTCATATGTTATCTAGCTCATTACTTAGACTGTTCTGCTATTCTCGCACTCTTTCTATTTCATTTTCAATGTTCAGACAACTTATATCTGAGTATGCAAAGGGAGCAATCTGAAGCTCTTGGGTTTTCATTTACGGAGAAAGGGAAGATAAGTTTTGTGGTTAAGCGTATAAACTAAAGAAAAGAAGAGAAGCGCGATAAGCAAAAATTAGGTTAATTTTGAGAACCTTTTACTTTAGAGCCTCGTACTGATCCAAGCAACAATGACACCTTCTTTCTAACAGCGTAGCAGGAGTTGTCTCTGCAGTTCTCCATTTAATTCTCTAATATCAATAAAAGGTAAGCATATTTTCTCTTTTTACCGTTACCTTTGGTGTTCAGCTCCAAGTTATGGAAGAGGGATATCCTGATTTTCTTGATTATTAAATTATTAGAAGGGATGGGATGTATTTGGATGTTATCTCTTTTAGTTAAAAGTTGTGATGGGTTAGTTGGTTCTTCTACATGAGTGCATGTAAGGCTAAACCATGTTTGACCTGCCGGTAGACATGCAGTTGGAATGCAAAGGAAGAAAGATTGGTTTATGCCTTCCAAGACCAGACAGTTGGGATTGGAATGGATGGTCTGAAAGGGGCTGTGAACGTTTGCGGATCATGCTGTGAGTTTGCCTTCCTTTGAGGAGGCACATTATGGTTACTCAGTACTTTCACCGATGAGGGTTCAATGGCTTTAGTTGTGAATGGAATTCTCTCTATTCATCGAGTGAGGTGTTATATTTGCCTCTTGGTTTTTGAAGATTTTTACGAGTGAAAAGGTCTGATCTTGCCAGATCATTGCCATTCGTTTAATGTGTGAAGTCCTAAGGGGTCGTTTGGTTGGTGAACAAGTTATACTGGGATTATAACCACGAGATTTATAATACAAGGAAGCAGATGTTTGGTTCATTGGACTAAAAAGAGGGATATATTGGGTCTAATACAAAACACGTGTTTCATCATTTTACACTAGATAACTTGAGATAAATTTGATTTCCAATTTAGTTTAAATCAACTCATTAGCTAATCGAGTCAATTCCGAGTATCAAATATTTAAACTAGTCTTATAGTTAACAGATAATCTGAGAATTACGTATGTATCCTTGCTCAAAATATACAATGGATTGGTTAATTTTCTTACTTCTGAACAGCATCATCTAGCAAGGTGTAGTTGGAATTGCTTTAATTTTTGTGACATGATTGAATTTGAAGCTTGAAATATGCTTCTTCACTATATCTTTTTACATCAAAGGCAGCACCAATATGTTTGAATACTGTTAATATGCACCTTCCTGTGTTTCTGCAGGGATTCCGATATGTGGCTTCTGGCCCCATGGTTAGGTCCTCGTACAAGGCTGGGGAATTCTATATTAAATCCATGATAGAATCTGATCGTGCAGCATCCTCGTCCTAGCTTCTTTTCTTCAGATGATATATTGCATCTCTTTGCACGGTCGCAACTTTGATGGTCACACAGCATTTTTTGAGACTGAAACGCTTAGGTAGCCATTTGACTCTTGTTTCCTTTAGCCCTGTTTCCTCAAAGGGAGAGGAGCTAAAAAAACGATGTAGGTATTCAGAGTCTGATGGGCTGTAACATTTGCCTCGTGTAAGCTGCTATTACATCAAATAATCTCATGCAGTTGTACATTAACCTAGTGTATTATTCTTTCAATTGCAATACCCTTGAAATCTTCCTCGAGCCGAACGTCTATTGGAAACAACCTCTATATTCTTAAGGTAGGGGTAAGATATGCATACACGCTACTCTTCCCAGAACCCACTTATGGGATTACACTACGTTTGTTGTTTGCAATACACTTGAAGTCTCTGAGGCATTCAAAGTGGCAGCGAATATTGATTTTACATTGTCAATCATAAGTATCAGAAAGCTTAACAGGGAAGTTAATGTATCTTTTATCTACAGAAACTTTCTGGGTTTGGCTACAGTTCTATTTGGTTGAACATTGTCGGTGGTGCACGCCTTGTCAAACAAAGAAGATTTCTTAGTGTTTTTGGCCTTGAATCATGCATGTATCATTTGGTAGCTTGTGTAGACATTCTTGAAAAAACATGATTTTTCATGCTACTAGCGTTTTAGCGACGCACCTGAGTTCTTATGGACAAATAAATTGATGTGGAAATTTATAATTGCCAATAAAATACATGTTATTGTCTCTCGTCAGTCTAATGTTTTTACAATCCATTTCCAATCTTTCTTTTTCTTCATTTGGCCAATTCAATCATTTATTTGTTTGTTTTGTGGTTGTCAATGGTGCCCAATTGAATTGAGGAGTTGGCAAATGGAATGTTGGAATGGGCATTCAAAAAAAGCATAAATGCTTTAACAGTGTAGGGGATTGTGGACCTTGTAGTATATCCCAAAAGAGGGACACATAATCCTCGTGGGATAATGCTTTGGGTAAACTTTTTATTGCTTTTGAAGTCATCAAATTATACGTTACACTATCTGTGAACCACCGCTATTATAGGCTCTAATTAATCACACAAAAAATAAACCAATTGAGGGACCCCCCTCATAATCTAGCATTCAAATCAGTCCAAAAGTTTAATTATTCATTATTCCTAAAAGCAATGTTTTACTTGCGATGATGGAGCTATGTTTCTAATATTTCCTACAATGATTACCTACTTTTCCTCTTTTTAATTAAAAAAACTTTACGGACTTTAACCTTTGTTGCTTTAACCAGCACTCAATAAATGAATGCTGGAAAATATGTGGTAGGTAGCTATAATGTTCACAGATACTATAGGAGATCTTTTAACTTATACTTGAAGAGGCATCTTGATTGAATCCAGTAGTCAAGAATCCAATGGTGAAACAGTGAAATGAATTCCGAAGTCCAATCTAGGCACAAATTATGGTAGAGTGATCATTTCCGATAATATATTTTGTGGTATATTCATATCCTAGAAATCATATATCCGTGTCACAGTTATGCAACAAAATCTTTTGCTCCCTTTGGACAGAAACTTTCTCTCCATTCAAACCAAGCCCCACATACTTCAATAAAGCACAAAGCAATACTTTGACAACATCCGCCCCACACTCTTCCCTGGCCCCTGCCTCGACAATACAATGGACCAAGGGTTGTTTGACAGGAGGTATTAGAAAAAATAATGCAAGCGACTCCTAAAAGTAAAGAATTTTCTTTACATTATACTCTATATTATTTGGTTCAATCGTTTTAACCATAGCTGTATTGTGAAAATAGTGAAATGTCATTATACAAGCAGTCTTAGCTGAATAAATATTTTCCATAGTTTCTAAATCCTGGAGTTTTGAAGAAAGAATTATCATAGAATTATTTATAGCCGTTGAACAGCTAATTAACTTTAACGATATCATTAATCAGTAAGCAACCTTCTAATAATGAAGTCGCACAAGAATAATGTGACTTCATTGAAAGAGTCGCTTAGTCAACTTCTTTTTGTCCTAACCTATACATTTTCATTTTGAAACACTTAACAATTTAACATTATTTATTAAAAATATTAGTAAATGCAAATTTTGTTAATTTCAAGAATCAATAAGAAAAACTCAAAAAGTAATATGTGAGCAGGAAACTGGAAAAGTGAAAGTAACAGGGACCATTTCTTTTTTAGCCTCTATATTTGGCATGGTTCTCTCTAAAGCTGCTCAAAACTAGACAAAACCACACCACTATGCTTTTACTCAACTTCTAAAACTGAAGTGTCCATTTTAGTGTACCAAAATGGGTTGCTGTTTTAGCTCTTCCAAGAAACACCACCCCAACCCGCCGCCGTGTTCCGCCAGTAACGACAGAGCTCCACCGCAACCTCCACCGTTGGAGGAGGAAACCGTGAAAGAAGTTCTTTCTGAAACACCCATTCCCAAACCCCACCACCCACCTAAGGTACCACTAGTCAACGACAAAGAAGCTGACTTTCCACAAGTCAAGATTGAATCAACTGCTGTCGTTAAACCCACCAGTGTTGAAACGAAGTTTGAAGCAACGGTTGTCGTTAAACCCTGTGATGATACGAAGTTTGAATCAACGGCTGTGATTAAACCTGAAGTTTCTGAAGAGCCTTCTGAGATGTGTAGCTTCACTGAGAGCTATTCTACAACGGCGACGGCGACGGAGAAGAGAGAGGAAGACGGGGAAGTAACCCAGAGGTCACCCATTAGGGTTTATAGAAAGAGGCAAAACTCCGGCGATCTCACCGGAGTTAGAGAGAGAAGTTTCCGGTCTCAGCCTGGAAGATCGGCGCCGTCGCCAGAGAAAAGGAGGTCCCCTGCTTCGTCAAGGGGAGTCCAAGGGAGGGGAATGACATCACACCGGCGCAATGTGGGTCCCCCAAATGGGACCCGACGAGGTCCTGTAGACAATGGGGTTCGGCGGTCAAAGTCTCCGGCTACACGTGGACCGGTGGAACAACGTCGGAATGTGAGATACAGAAGTCCGGCGGCGCGTGAAGAAGAGAAACTTGGTGGTCAATCGCCGGTGAGAAGCGCCGAGAACGGGGGAAGTAGTAGAGCAGAGAAACCCAAAGAAGAGGTTTCGCCGGAGTCCGGCGAGTCTCTTGAAAATCCTCTTGTTTCTATGGAATGCTTCATTTTCCTTTAGACTAGATAAACGTCGTCGTATAAGCTGTTACAACATGTTGAAGGAGTTACGTCATTTTGCTAAACTATGGGTGAAAAAATCCGATTTTGTAAATAAGGTAGCAGTATAATAGTAGTACTAACTTTATCTTACTCTCAAGAGTGACATATTTGGTTTTGTTCTACAGCTACTCATTATTGTCATGATTTTTACTTGTTTTATAAGTCTTCAGCCAGAGTAATCGTATCATATTACTTTATTACTTAACTTAGTGTAAACGATAAAATGAGAAAATTTTGAATGTTATTATACCTAAGGAGCTTTTAAGCCAATGCCTATCGCAAATAATCTTTTTATCTATTTATATAACGTAAAGGTAGGAGTAAAATTGTATACCCATCGTCCTCTTTAAACTCGCAAATACAATCCTATACAAAAGTGGGCATGTGGATGTGAAAAAAGAAAGTGAATTGGTGTGTGTGAAAGCTTATTGAGATTGTCATCCAAATGGAGATTTGCGAATATGGCAAAGTAGTGTGCAGCTTCTTTTCTACCCGAAGCTTTTGCTAGAGCTTACAAGAACATGCGTCTTGTTAAATTGATGTTTCGGAATTATTGATTAATAATGTATTTCCATGCTCCTATATGAATCTTGTGATATGTGACATGGAAAAAAAAATTAGGCAGCAGTCTTTCTTGTATTGCAAAAAAAAGGACAATAAATTGACGGGTCGACATTAGATTACGCTGATTTGACCCCAATTGTTGCTTAGATATACACGTGGGAGGGAGCCTTGTCGCAACGGAAAAATTATTTTTGTGTAATTTATAGGTTACGAGTTTGAATTGCGAAGATAATTACTAATATTTGCATTAGGGTAGGCTATTTATATCGCACTCTTTAAGGTACGGTATTTTTCCGAACCCTGCGTGAATACAGAATATCATGTGCGTCGGCTAACTTATATACACGGAAAGAGGAACTTGTTACTCCCTCTGGTACACAATAAGTAATTTTTTGTGTCACGACCCAAACCGAAGGGCCATGATGGGCACCCGGTACCTAACTCAACCAAATACCAACGTAACATATCTTTCTTATCGTACTATCATGGGTAAATGGGCGAAAAGGTCTATCATGAGATAACCACAATAAAATATAAGTGCATACTAGACATAGGATGACCCAATATTATATAGAAACTTATAGATGCGACATACGTGCCTATAAGGCCCACATGATCATTTGTACACTCAAAACGTAGGCCGGCAAAGCCATACAAGTATCCATATACATGACATATGTCTATAAGCCTCTAAGAGTACATAAATATCATATAGGTCGGGACAGGGCCCCGCCATACTAGTCAATACATGTCCCAATCATACTGACCAAATAGGCAACTCCGGACCAAGTGAAGTACAGCAACACCTTCCGCTGAGCTGATAGTTTACTAGGAGAACTGTCAACCTGTCTAGCAGGACCTGCGGGCATGAAACGCAGCGTCCCCAGGCAAAAGGAACGTCGGTACGAATAAAGTACCGAGTATGTAAGGTAGGAAAACATAAATAAGAACAGTAACGTAAAGTGAGATAGGGGAGATACAACCTGTAGCATCTGAGCGCCTCTGAGGGCTACTGACATGAAATGCATGATACATATATAGACATAAACTTTTAAAAACAGACGCCTCTGCGGGCATCATATCGTACCCGGCCTCGAAGAGGACTCGGTAAAAACGTACCCGGCCATCATAAGGCTCGGTAGAATCGTACCCTACCACGTAGAGCTCGGTAAACCCAACTGATCAGTGGTTGCACAATAGGTGCCGTACCCGGTCGACTATAGCGCGGCTCGGTAGAGTAAAATAGATACTATATATAATGCATGTTGGACTCATGGAATCACGCTCTAAACCTTCCAGAGTGACGTTAGGTAGTTTCACCTTCGATTAACATTATGGACACCTATACCATCAATATGAACCTCAGTAGGATTCAAGGATCATACGTACTTTCTTAGAATAACTTTATAAGGAAAGAACAACATGGACAACCTTAGTTTCTAGGAGTAGATCCGTTATAAATTAGCGTATAGTTTATGTTCATTTCACTTTAGATCATACCAAAAGAAAGAAGTAAGTGACTTAACATACCTTAACCAAGTTTAGCCCTTAATACCTTCCAAACAACTCTTCAAACAAGTCAACTTAATCTATCATAGCATAAGGAGAAACAAAATCAGTGTTGAACAAAGGCTAAGTCTGTAACTTAAACTAGTAGCTCGTTTACTTAAATTCAGGCAGCATCTCTCCTATAACAAGGGCCTCCTCCAATACCAATGTACCAACAACAACCGTTAGAGAAATCCAGCAACATATAAATATCAATAACAAGACACCATATAACAACAACAAGTCACAACTACTTCACGACGAGCGACAAACTCCGATTGGAATCCGTATAACACATATCACCCCTTATAGACTTCTCAACATTAACTTAACAGAATCATTAGCATGATAATGAAGTATTTCATCAATTATTCCATCCTTATACCATATATTTATAACAAAGGAAATCATCCACAACTCCAACTATCTTCGATTAGCAACTTTATTCACTAGTTCATGTCTAGTCCATCCATTTAACTTAATCAACATCAAGATAACCTTAAGCAGATGGAAGAACACAATAAAAATACCTCTTACAGTAACTTCAAGTCAAAATCCAAGTTATATTTAGCTTACAACAACCCTCAATGACAATACAACACCATATAAGCTAATTCAAATAGTATCTTGTAGTTTATCATCCAAACAATTTAACCAACATACAAGAAAGCTTAAGCACAATTAATAGGCTGTTATACTCACTTTAGCCAGTAGCAAAAACTTCAAATTTCAGACAAACACATCCCACAACTATCCTCAATGACAACACAACCTCAAAGAGATATTGTTCTTCACTAGAACTAACTTTTGATGTTGAAATATGGTGTAATCCATTTGCAAGACTTGAAATAACCTAGGGTTGATATAAAACCATGGGAGAGTATTTTACAAAACATAAACCACTTAAAATAACCTCCCACACGATCTGGAACCACCCAAAAATTAGCAACAACAAAAAGAACAAGAAACTTAAGCGACGGGATTTCCGACACTTGATTTGTGTTGTTTTCCCTTTGTATGGGTCTTGGATCATGAGAGAACCTTGAGAGAGTGTTTTTAGGTGTCTAGGGTCTGGAGATACTGAAAATGAACGGGTTAAAACGGGGTTGAGGCGTCTTATACATATCAACATATCTAAACCGCCTATGTGGGTCCCATAAAGAGCTATTTAGCGTAGTCTCGCTAAAACACAAATATCCCTCTATTCCGGCGTCGTATATACAAACGGTTTAATGCATTGGAAACTAAACTCATAGATCTTCCATTTGATAGGTAGATCATCCAATAATTCCAAGTATATTGGGATGAAAGGTCAGTTACATTTGACCTAATTTTCAGCACATTATGAATGTATCTTGTGATGACCTTTGCCAACTTTTGTTCCACAACTTGCTTGACTTCAAAACGTAACACGCGACTATCATACGACTTAAATAAGTCATAACATAACTTCTTTTTCATGTTAAAGCACCCTTGTCTCACCCCAAAAGTTCATGTTATAATATTCCAGATGTGTCGACTTTCGACGAATCCCTATTTTCTTAGCATCTAAGCTTTCCAGCCCTCCTGGTAATTATTATTCACGATATTAAATATTTGTAACTTCGAAGGTAACATTATTAACTTACTTTATATACTTTTAAAGATGATCTCATTTATGAGCTTAAATCAATTGACTTACGACGTACTCTCACATAGGAAAATATGGGGTGTAGCATTTTGATTGTTTTCACACGGATTAAGAAATTCACCTTTTAACATTAATTAGCAATGAAATTGACCATATAACCTTACTATTTTCTTCACATAAACACTTCTAACATATATTCCAACGCTATTTACTCCAATATCAGTGTAGGAAAAAAATAATTAATTCATTCTTTAAATCTGAAAAAAATACTTATTTTGAACTATAAAAAAAATTAAAAAATCATTTATTTTGGAGCAGGGGAGTATTGTTTACTATCTTTGTCCTCATAAATGAACTGGTAGGCCAGTTCAACTAATGGGGTTTCTTTCTTATTCCCTCCTCTTAGATTCTTCTAGGATTCTTTAGTCATTAATAACTCATAACAAAGATAAAGTTAGAAAGGAAAAATAAAAAAGAGAACGAAAGGAAAAGGGGAAGATTTTTTTTGGAAAAGAAAAAACATCATGTCTTGCTTTAAGAAACAAAAATCAGAGCCTTTCATGATAATAATTTCTTAAAAGTTACAAGCATTTACCATAGTAGAAGTTAATTGTGCATCTCAATTGATACACTAGTTTTGAGTCACCTACATACGTAAAACAATCAAAATTTATCATTCGTGTATCACATTTCACTTCAGAAACATAGCACTTCTTCTCATTGACCCCTCAACCAATTTGCTCTTTGTTACAGTACACATATTACAGTACTATAGTAGTAACTAAATACAATCGAATATGTTCGTCAAAGGAAAACAGAACCTAATACTCCATATTAAAAATTAAGAAGAAAGAGCAGATAATTATGTCATCGTATGAAAAGTCGTAGTAACAAAAACTTTCCTCAAAAGTAAAGAGATGAAACTAGCTGAAAGCATTTAAAGGAAACAGTTCCTTTTAGTAGGAGTACATGCTTCACAAAACCCAATAAAATAATACATGAAATTTAAACTAGACAAGAGGGAAGACAAAAAGTTTTAGCATTATTGAGGAAAGTCTGCAAATAACTTACTTAAATTAGGGTTTTGAAGCAAAATGAGTTTGATGATAAGAACGTTTTGCCATTTAAGTTCAGAGGAAAGAGGGAAAAAAAATGAAACTAAAGGATAAGAATGGACTTTGGCCCTAACAACTAGTTCAAATGGCGAGAAATTATTAGAATCACTCGCACGTCCAGACCTGTCAACTAAAGCGTGAACAATTTATCATAGGATCTAACATGGGTGAGTTTGCCGCTGATAGTCTGATATCATGATACGAATGAACCTTGAGCCTAACTCAATTGGCGAAGATTACCCAAGCCATCAGTCTTAGATGTAGAATTCCATCAAATTACTGTATAGTTCTAAGAACCTGGTTCGTCGGCTTGTCTGTAGGCTAAAATCTAAAGACAAGAACACGAGCAAGTTACAAAAGGGGACCCTTTTAACCCAACACAGCCATGAAATTAGACAGAAGAATTCACAAATGTCTCTGCTGTTTGGCCATAAGACAAATTATCTACGGCAAGAAGAAAGAGTTGAATAGCCTTGAACAAACAAGTAGTTGATGTTAGCTTCAAGGTTTTATGTATTAATTGTGATGATAACAAACTAGCATAATTATTAATTGTTGTTCCCAAACGCACACTCAAGTATACGTAGTCGTATAAGCAATAAAATGATAAGTCGAGCGTCGAACCCACTGAGACTTGTATCAACTACTCACTAAATCACTAAAACTGTTATTCAATCAAGCCAAAATCAAAATCCAAGAATATGACTATATTAAACTACGATCCTAAGTAATGACTAAATTATCAAGTAACGAGTTGATTGTTGTTTATTCAGTAGAGACAAATATTCCAGGGTCGTGATCGATTCACCATTCATAATGTGTTCTAGTTAACTCTCCCTTTCATACAATTCACTCATGGTTGCTAATTAATCGATAATTGCTCTCATAGCCTTCTCCCGAAGTACTACTCGCCTATTCGAAATAGATTAACCCCTATATTCCTATAAAATTAATCCATTAAGAATGCATTAAGATTACGATGTTTAATTAAGCACAGCGACTAGGTATATTCCTATCCTAACCACAATCTCTCCCCCCTCTCCCCCCAAGAGTTAAGATCACGCTCTCTTCAATTCTTCTCTAATCTATACACGACTTTCTCAAGCATATCATAGATAGTAAATAGAACCTAACTGCTGGCCAGACAATTAAGCAATTAAACACATAATTGAAGAAACAACCATATATTGGTGAATTATAATCAAGGTCAAGCTAACGTTAAACAACAATATTCATGGCTAAATCATAACCTCAGAACAATGGGTGTTTAGCCACTCATGCTGTAATCAAAAAAATTCATAAGTGTTGAATTATTGAAAATACTAGAAAAAAATAAAGAAAACTGAGAATTCTCCGCTTACTAACATTCTCGTGTGTATTTTTCCTCCAAGGTGGCGTCAACTCCCTCACAAATAATTTAGTCTTGCTTTTATACGTGTTGGGTAGGTCTAGGGCCGAAATAACTGTGTCCCGAGCAAAATAGAAAAATTTTCCGTCACTGGCGCCCTGAACAGTGCCAGGCGCCAGTCACGACGCTGCTTCATAAATCAATACTGACTCCAGCGCCGCAGGTGGCTCCAGGCACTGCCTGTGGCGCCAAACTGCTCCTTTGCCCGTTTTCGTTCGTTTTGGCTCTAATTTCGCACGTTTCGCCTCCAATTGCTCCCAGATCATTCCTAAACATAAAAACACTTCATATTAATATAAATCATCACATTTAACATCCAAAATTCACGAAACAAAAGTAAAATATGAGGCGATATACATAAATATATATATATATATATATATATATATATATATATATATATATATATATATATATATATATACTTTAAGCTAAACATCATTAATCAAAGAACATTTATTTGTGATAATCTTATTTTTGCACAGGTTTATTAAAAAAGAAAAGATGCTGGTAAAGATCCAAATATATATGGGATAGAGAATATCATGTGAAGAATTTATCAAGGAAGATTACTTCACAGATTTAATCTCCAAGCGTCGTAGAAGGAATAATACTTGAAAGTCAAATTTCAAATATTGAATGACTTATTACAATATCAGAAGAAGACTTTATGGAAATTATAGAAGGAAAGTTTTTCAATATCTTGAAAGGAAAGTTACTAAAATCATGGAGAAGATCTATTATTTTATGGAAGGAAGATTCCATATAGAAGAGATACTACAAGGCCAAGGAAGAATATATTTCTTATGGAAAGAAAAGATATTATGGGTATAGTATATTCTATCTTATGGAAAGAGATTATTTTTCAAGATCAAGAAAGGAGTCAAAGATATATTGAGATCTATTAAAAAGAAAATATTTTATTGGAAGACGATAGCATGGTTTATTTTAAGGAGCAAATCTTTTACGTTGACCAAGGAAATATATTAAGAAAAGGAAATAGTTCTTCCATGGAAGGAACACTATGTAAAAGAATATTATAGTATGCATATGTCAAGTCACAAAAATATGATCAGTATCTATTGAAAAAGAAATTATGTAAGAAAGAAAGTTCCAATTTTTAATTGTCCACAGTGAAATAAATGGCAGCAACATGTACTCCAAAAAATCAGTTAAGCAAGATTTTATGAGCAATTATAAGGAAGTAACAAGTGTTATGGACTCACACTCATAAGACAAGAAGAAGTACAAAGTGTCCAAGTTCAAAGGACATTTTCAAATACTGTCATGGAAATTTATGAAAGCAAATAAAATTAGAAAAGGACATGATCAAGATAAAATATGGAGTATCAATTGAAAAAGACTACTATCAGCAACCAAGGAAGGATTCAATCAAGAAAGGAAACTAAATATTCAAGACCCATTCACAATGGGTGAGAGAATCATTTATAAATATCCTTGGGTTATGCAATAGCCAAAAGATGTTGAAAGGCTGTAAAAAGGAGCTCTACAAAGGAAGAAAGTACGCAATCTTCTATACAATTGTATACCCAACTACAAGTTCTTTATTCTACTCTTAACAAGCATTGTAATTCACTCTTAGTAGATTTACTGTATACACAAAAGAGAGAAGAGAGATAGAAAAATATTGGAGAGGCAGTCTGTCTTGAGAGACTAAAAACCAAAGGGTCTTTGTTGGTGATCGAGTGAAAATCAACCTTTGTTCGTTGTTGGTGAGCGAGTGAAAACCAACCCAGTAAATATTGGTGGTGAACATTGAAAATTACACAAGTTGTACTCAACTCATATTACAAAGAGATCAAGAGATAACATCCTTACAACCCAAGGAGACTGGAGTAGGATACCACATTGATTCCGAATCAGTATAAAATTTCTTGCATCATTTACCTTACTACTTTCATATTTTATTATAAGCAATTACTGTTTGTTGAGATTAGTATTTGATTGAATCAAAGTACTAACAGTATTGTGTAGGCTGTCTCCGCATTAATCGACTAGAAATTTATAAAAGATACAATTCACCCCCTCTTGTACTTTCAATTGGTATCAGAGCAGGTCTCGCATCTTTATTTTTGCTTAACAACAAGTGAGAAAAAAAATCCATGGCAGGTTATCAAAATTCTGGAATCCTACTTCAAGAGGGTTACTCAACAAGAAGGCCATTGTACTTCAATAGTCAATATAGTAGCTATTGGAAGGAAAGAATGAAGGTTTATGTTCAATCAATTGATTATCAAGCCTGGCTAGTTATTCAGAATGGACCAAGGCCTATTCCGAACAACAATAATGGAAAGAATCTTGTAAAAGGGCATCCATATTTGACTACACAAAATACCAGTTGGATATTATGCAAACAAACGCTAGAGCAATGAACATGATCTATTGTGCGAATAGTGAAGAAGAATATAAGAAAATATCCACCTATGAGACTGCTAAAGATATATGGGACAGATTAAAAAATATCCATGGGAACACCAACAAACTTAAGAAAATTAAATCCAAGTCAAATTTTGAAGAATCTGAAAATGATGAAGATCAGGAAGACTTGGACGTAATACCCAAGTTGAGAAAAAGGAAGAATAGAAAGAAGCAGAATAGAAAATCTCAATCCATCCAGAATCATCAAAATAACCATACAAATGAGGTTCAACAACAAGAGAATGTATGATGCTATAAATGTGGTAAACCTTGACATATGAAATTAAAATGTCCTAACCTCAAGAAGAAAAATTATAGAATCTCAACTTGGAACGACGGGGATGATCAAAAAGAAATGGCAAACATATCTCTCAAGGAAAGAGGAGAAACTGACGAGGTGTGCCTTAATGCTATTATGGATTGTGATCTCAGAAGCGACGAGAATGAATCTGAAGAAGAAAACGATCACGAAATATACAGAACCTATGTTTCATGGAAATGGGAGAAACTGACAAGGTATGTCCTAATCCTATTACGTATTGCGATAAATGTGACGAATTGCAGGAACATATTGAATTGGTTCTCAACAACCTTGAGAAAGTTCTCAATGGATATGATAAGTTGAGGAAAGAGAAGAAGAATTGGGAGATCCAACTTGAAGAATATAACAAGTTGAGAAATGAAAAGAAAGACTGGGATATTCATCTTGAAGAATATCTGGTGGAGAACAACTTACTTTAATAAGAAAATTTTTGAGCTTCTCAAACAAATAAGCAATCAAAGTCGTCTCCTTGGCTTAACAGCTATAAGTCGACTGAAAAGGGACCTACTGGTAAACGTCCTACTTTAAACAAGTTGATTGAATAAAGTTCCAAGTAAACTAATAAGGCAGCTGCAGGTAAACATTCTTCTTCTCATATTACATGCCATTATTATGGTAATTTTGGACATAAAGTTTTTGCAAGCAATTATGCAAATAGTTATGTTAGATCAAAATATGTTTGGAGAGTTAAACAAATATATGCATCTCTAATTACATTAGCTACTAACTCTCAAGGGCCCAAAAATATTTGGGTACCAAAAATAAATAAATTTTTTTTTGCAGGAATTATGAGTCCAACCATAAAAAGAGATAAATGAGATTTGCATAACGGCTGGTCCAGGCATATGCTTAAAGATGCTTCAAAGTATAAAAATGATCTATAGAGGATGAAGGAACTATTACAGGTGTTGGTAAAACTTAAGTGACTGGTATCATTAAAGTTTATCCAAGTTTATTTTGATGCATTATAAGGTGATGCGTATCTAGTTATTGTTTTTAAATTGAAATATGATATATACATATTAGTCATGTATATATTTCTTGAATCGACTAAATGCATTATACTACACTTCTGTTTGGTGTTATTTTATCCTTGACTTAGAGATTTTAAATAGCACGAATGCATGCATACATGTATTTTTTTTATATCGTCATTACTTATGATATTCATTCTCTTGGTGACAGTATCAATACCTCTTTAAATTCAAGAAGGTTGTTTAACCTTGAGGCCTATATAACTTGTGCACATATGGAGATACTCGACCATTCCTAAGACTCAAAAGTTTTGAAGGTACATGTATATTTTTCTATTGATGTTTATTCCTTTTTTTGTGTAGGTATTATATTCCATATTAAGAAAATGATGGATTCGAAATGATTATCGATGTGAGTTATAGTATTTGTTTAACATATTTTTTCCGTCATACATGATTTATCACTTATTTAGTTTGGTGCCTGAATTGAATGAAGAGTTGAAAAGAAAGCATCTTTTTTGCAGAAATTATCATCCTTAGCTTATATGTGCTTTAATATTTTCTCATTGGATCTATCTTGAATGAAATTTTATCTGAGCTATGGGAAGGATGAAAACTCAAATTTTGGTAATCTTATTTCCTTTGGTTGCAATTGTCTTGGTAAGTGTCACGCCCTAAACCTGGGGAGGCGTGGCTGGCACCCAGTGCCATACTGGCCCGAGTGAACCACTCTGTGACTCATTTTTTTTCCTTCTAACTATCATGGGCCAATATGGCTACAACTTGTTATGTATAACTATAAATGGGCAAGCGTTGTATCATTGGACCATCATTCTTAAAACATGAATACATATGGGATATCAAGGCCTCTAATATATTGTACAAAATGAACCTCTGTCTACAAAACCTTTAAGATTATTCGACATCAAATGGTGCAGGGCCCTTGCCTATCAATAATTCTGTAGAAAAACTATGACACGATGACTTATAGACTCGGCTGCACTCCGAATAAGATGAAGTCCTACCGATCCTTCGCTGAATGCTAATGTCGTCTACTATGAGGGCTCGTCAAACTGATTATCTATACCCGCATGCATGAATGCAGTGTCCCCAACAAAAGAACGTCAGTACGAATAATGTACTGAGTATGTAAGGCGGAATTGAAACATAACAATAAGTCAACATTAATTAAAGACATATAAGAATAAACCTGAATCTATAAAGTGTCACAGTATATGCATACTTATTATACTTACATATATATTGCTCTTTGAGACTATTTCTATTGTCCATATCGTATGATGCATGCCTGACCAACTGATAAGTGGTAACTGCCCGACCGGCCGTCGCACGGTGGTAAATGTATGACTGCCCAACCGATGGTAAATAATGATACATAACTGCCCAGTCGGTAGTACTTATCCGACCGGCCGTAGCCCGATGGTAAATGCATGTCTCCCCAACCGACCGTAGCACGGTGCTAAATGCATGAAGATGCATGTATCACTATATTATGAAAATTAACATCTCTATCGTATACCTCATTAGGAACTTAGGGACATACTTAGACATGCTTGAATATCATTTTACAGGAATAACTAACATAGAAATCCTTAACTGATAAGAGTAGAAACACTTATGAAATAGCGTTACGTTTACGTATCGTTACTTGGATCATGCCAAAAGGAAAGAAGGGATAGCCTTAACATACCTTAGTCGATTCTCTTGACGATCCCTCTAACACATGTCGTTTGCGAAAAATACGTAACGACGGATTAAAGTAGGGGAAAATCCGTATAATTTCTTTGAGAAAGATTGCACAATACTCCCTTAGAATCACAAAATTCCAATGCTATTATTCTAAGAAGTCTCGTAGGAATTCCCAAATCCCCTCACCTTTTTGTTCTTGCCTTTTCCCTTTCTACAATTCCCCAAAATGAATTTGAAGAAAAGGTGTAAGGATGAATAATATGTTGGTGATAATTCAAGAATTTATGACTAATAAAGTGCAGAGATGACTAAGAATATTATCCATGTGACACCTAACTACTTAAAATCAAGAGTCACCCTTAGACTAGATTTTTTTGAGTCTTCTCCCACTTGCTGCCACGTGGGTTCATCAAACCTTATCCAAATATTGAATTAATTAGTTAATCTCCCACTAAAAATTATTAATTATCTAATTATTCACATAATTAAAAATTATCTCAAATTACTTAAAACACTATTCGCTTTTAACACACTTTATACACATTACTATTATAGTCATGTCGTACCTTGTATGGAACTAATCCATAAATACTGGGTATTGTAGCTTGGACCGTATTTTATCTCAAATTGCCAAACTTCAATGAAACTTATTTTCTTCGATTCGCTTACCCTCTCACCTTCACGAGTTTACTTATCACTAGCTTGAAATAGTATAATACTTATAATCTTCAAATAATCTTGTCCTTGAACTGATGTCAATATCTTACAATAAATTTATCGTACAATACTACAGGGTGTAACATCGTCGTAATATAATACTGCGGAGCGTAACATCACCGTAATATAATACTGCAGAGCGTTACATCATCACAATATAATACTTAGGAGCGTAACACCATCGTAATACTGTGGGGCGTAACAGTAAGACTCTTGGTATTATCCCTTATTCATTATTACTTACGATTTTATCAAATTCAGAATATTAGTTGTCGAGAAATCTCTAAATGCGGGTTCTCTTTACACTAATACTTTTCTAAGAAATTTGTGAATAAGGATGGAGAACTTGCAGTGGATAGCTTGCAATAAACTGCTAGTGACACATCTATACTAGTTGAATAGACAGTCAAAGAAGTATTAAGCGATGAATGCTGGATTCTAGCAATGCAAGATTTGTTGAACGAAGCTGAAAGAAAGAAAATCTAGTACCAAGCAAAGGAGCTTCAATCATGGATATCCAACAAGAAGCTTGATGAGATTGGTAAGATTGTGAAAGTTAAGAGTAAACTTGTAGCCCAAGGTTTCACAACAAGAAGGTTTGTTTCTTCTTAGAGAGCATTTTTAGAACATCATTTTTTCATGTGTTTGTTATAAAGTTTGTAAACTATTTTTGTATGGATGTTGAAATATTTTTTAAATTGTTTGAAAATTGCATAACATTATTCTCTAGACTCTCTCTGGATTTTCAAGTTTCTTTTTAATCACATTCTTGTGACCAAAACTAGTTATCATTTGAAACAAATTCATGTTTATCATCTGACGATTATTCTTTCCAAAGATGCATTTACAAGAGCATATTTATTTGGTAATACTAACCAAAAGCATGTCAAGAATTTTTAAGCCTCTAGAAGATGATCGGTTTGAGAATGAGTATGATGGAGAATCAACCTTCATCTTCACATTCCAAATAATGTGAAGCAAGGAGAAAATTAGCAAGTCCAACGATTGAATAAAGTACCAAGGTATGACCGATTCTCTATTGTATTTTTGTGACAAATTTTTTTGGTATACCTGATCCCATAATATCTCTTTATAGTGCCGCAAAAGATTTTTTGGTTGACATTCTAAATTATGAATTATTGTATGCAAGAACTAATTGCTTTGATCGAGTAGGAAATTTTCAGATGCAAACCTTGCAGGCAACAAAGTGGACTGCAATATAAAAAAAATATGGCATGGAAACTTTTTCTAAAATTCTCAAGTCATGAAAAGGACCAAACTAGAGCACAAGACATAACACATGTCATTAGATTGCTTGTGACAGAAAGTATTTTAGAAATTTGTTCGGAGAAAATTTACCATCATCTTGCAGATATTTCCTCACATTTACGAAAGAAGTTGGTATGGTAATGATATCCTAGTGTATCCTTTTTGGTAAAAATGATTCGTTATCATCTTACCTCTTTTGTGTTTATCATTTGTGTGATTTCAAGTCTATGATGGCATGTCTGCGGTTCGATTCTATTAGAATTATTTTAATAGCTTCAAAATTGTGTCGTCCCGCTCTACGTTAATAAAAGTCTAATAATTCTCTTCAATTATTTGAAATTATTTTTGGTTGACCTAAAATGAACTACAATTTATCGTGCTTCGTATGGTCAACAATGATTTGATTACTCAAAGTTTTTCCAACTGAATCAATCCTTTGGTATTGATTACTTAGTACTCCATCCATTCGATTTTATGTGAACCTATTTCCTTTCTGGTATGTTTCAAAAAGAATGACCCCTTTCTAAATTTGGAAATAATTTTGCTTAAACTTACAATTTTACCCTTAATGAGAAGCTTTTGTAACCACACAAATATTATGGGTCCCTTTTGACTTGTTTAGGAACATAAATTCCAAAAGTTTTATTTTTTCTTAAACTCCGTGTCCAGTCAAACATGTTCACATAAATAAACGGAGGGAGTATTTATTATCCTTGTTGTTGATTTTACTTTAAACTGGATGAATTAATGGATTGTGCATTTATCTAATTGGGGAATTCTTGAAATATAGACTTTTATGCTTTATTATTGGTTCTAGTAATTTATATCCTATTTCACCCTTTTGATGATTACAAAAGGGGGAGAAATAATATGTACAAAAGTTCAAGAACTCAGTTAGCATGAATGTAGACAGGGGGAGCACAACTGAAGAATGCATAGAGTGAGAGGGAGTTCACCTTTGATAAAATACATGCATTTCGAGAAGATGACTTTAGGGAAGTAACCTGTTTATCTAGCTTATCCCATTATTGCCTTTAATTAGGTCTTTGATTAAATTTTCTTATTTTGTACTCAATGGTTTGCCATCATAAAAAATGAGGAGATTGTTAGCTTGTGATGATCCAAAGGGTCATCTTATGAATTAAGACTCCATTTCACACCCATTAGCCTTAAGAAGACTAATTTTAATTACCACGATTTCTGCACGCAGTCAGGAATTAATCCGAAAAGCTTTCATGTGAGAATATGAGAATAGTAATTTTAGAGTTAAAATTTAGTTTTAGTTGACTTTGGTCAACATATTTAGTAAACAGACCCGGATCTGTATTTCGATGATCTCACGAGGTCCACAGTAAAATATGAGACTTGGGTGTATGCCCATAATTGAATTCCTAGGTCCGTAGCCTTTGAAAACAATTTTTGAAGAAAATTGTTGTGCTGGTTTTATTAATATTTCAACTTGTTGGTATGGGGCTCGTATTTTGGTTCTGGAGCTCGGTACAAGTTTGTTATGATATTAAGTCCTATCTTTGAAATTTGGTGAGAATCGGAATTGATTTGACGTGATTTGGACGTACGGTTGAAAAGTTAGAAAATTTGAGTGTTCTTGAGAAAATCATGAGTTTAGAGGTTAACTTCGTAGTTTTTATGTTATTTTGATGATTTTATCGCACGATCAAATTCGTATGATATTTGTAGACTTGCGTGCATGTTTGGTTTGGAGCCCCGAGGGCTTGGGTGAGTTTCAGATAGGTTTAGACTATGTTGCGCTTGTTTTTTATGCTTCATCGTTATTTTTTTTTCAAGTATAAATGATACCACATTAAGAAAATTAGCTCCAAATTCAGTTTTTATTGAACCATTAAATCTGTATCGTAATTATGGAGCCATAGGAAAAAGAATCATCAAATTTGGACATCGTATGAGGAAGTTATGCTCATTTTCATGTCGGAAAAAAATTGCTAGTTTCTGGTGTGCCCAGATGTTGCAAATGCGACATATATATCACAAATGCGAAGTATGCCTAGGATCTGTAACGACCTGGCCGGTCGTTTTGAGAGTTAGCACCCCGATCCCCTAATAACCGCCTCTCCCATATTTATTTATGTTATTGGAGCTTGTCGGAGCGTTGAGTGATGAAATCCGGAGTGATTTTGGATACATAGTCCCTAAATGTGGAATTTAGCTTTAGAAATCGGGCCGTAGCTAGAGCTTTGTGAAGGTGGATCTAGACTGGAATTTCGTTGACTCTGTTAGCTCCGTTGGGCGATTCGGGGTTAGGAGGGTGTTCGGAATGTGTTTTCGAGGTCGGTTGTAGACTTAGGCTTGAATTGGCGAAAGTTAGAAATTCGGTGATTTTAGCCGATAGGTGAAATTTTGATATTGGACTCGGAATGGGATTCCTAAAGCGACAGCAGGTCCGTAATGCCAATTGTGACCTGTGTGCAAAATTTGAGGTCATTCGGATGAGTTTTGACGTGTTTCGGCATCGGATGTGAATTCTAGAAATTTCATAAGTTCTTAGGCTTGAATCTATGCATAAATGATGATTTTGATGTTATGGTATGTGTTTTCAAGGCTCGACCAAGTTTGAGCAAGGTATTAGGGTAAGTCGGTAGGTTTGGTTGAGGTCCCGGGGGCCTAGGGGTTGTTTCGGATGCCCAACGGGTGAATTTGGGACTTTAAGAGCAGCCGAACCATTGTGGTTCTTGTGTCTCGCACCTGCGATGGTATTTCCGCAGGTGCGGATACGCAGGTGCGAAGGGGTGCACGCAGGTGCGGACGTAGCTTAGGCTGGCTCGACTCGCAGGTGCGGAAGAGTATCCGCAGATGCGGAGCCGCACCTGCGACCTAGCCACCGCATGTGCGATCCCAGTGTCGCAGGTGCGAAACATCTAGGCTTGTTATACAAAAATCTGAGGGTTTGAAATTCATAACTCCAAAATCGATTGTGAGCTCGGGATTTGGCAATTTCCAGTGGGATTTGAAGAGAAAAATCATAGGTAATGTTTTCTAACCTTAATCCTTTTGTATATCAATAATCTCTATCAATTTCCTCAATCTAATCAATGAAATTGGATGAAAACCCATGAAATTGGGATGAAACTTTCCCAAGTAGAAATCTGAGGATTTAGGGAGATTTAGACGTAAGATTTTGTTGATTCTTGTTCGAGTGGGTTCATGAGCGAATGGGTGTTCGGGAAATATAAATTTTACCCGATTCCGAGACGTGGGCCCGGGGGACTTTTTGGGCGAATTTCCTAATTTCGCGTATTAGCTTAGAAATAATTAGCTATTTTGTTCCCTTGAAGTGATATTTACATTATGCAATCGATTTGAATAGATTTGGGCCACCCGGAGTCGGATACTCGTGGCAAGAGCGTGGTATTGAGTTGATTAGCGCAATCAAGGTAAGTGGCTTGCCTAACTCTGTGTTGGGGACTTTTACTTAGGTATTGTTATACTGATTTGTTAAGCGGACGCCGTGTACGTGAGGTGACGAGTGCGTACACGGGCCACTGTTACTAAAATTCCATTTTTTCTTCCATGCAATCACTCATTTTCATTCCTATATTACTGTTTCCTGCCTTAACTGAATAGTTAGCTTAAGAGTAAGCATGCCTACCTGTCCTTACTTGATTTCCTCTTATTTGCTACTAGTTGCACCATGCTTAGGTTGCTTTACTCTATTCTTGCCTGTTGCTTTTCTGGACTGTTTAATTAAGCCGTATCCGACATACTTCTGCATTGCATATTTAAATTGGGACTACGGACCGAGATCCGGGAGCTTTTTCCCTGTATTGCATTTTATATTTAAATTGGGACTATGGACCGAGATCCGGGAGTTTTCCCCCTGTACTGAAATGCATATTTAAATTGTGACTACAGACGGAGATCCGGGAGCTTTCCCCCTGTACTGCATAGCATATTTAAATTGGGACTACGGACTGAGATATGGGAGCTTTCCCCGTGTACTGCATTGCACATTTACTGTTGAGATATATGATGTGCTGAGCCGAGGGCTCTCTTTCTGTTATTAATTCTTCCAATTTTCATTAATCCTGTTTATCATTGCTTATCTACGTTTTCACTGTTTTAATTTTTATATTGACTTGTTTTAAAAACTCAGTAGGGCCTCAACCTGACCTCGTCACTACTTGACTGGGGTTAGGCTTGGCACTTACGGAGTACTGAACGTGTATTACTCACGCCCTTTCCTGCGCATGTTTTCCACATGTGCAGATCCAGGTACCAGCACCCAGTATCGTGGCTAGGAGTCGTTCTAGCAGCTGCCAGGAGATCGCGAGGTAATTCTGTCACGTCCACAGAATCCCACGAGTCCCTTTCTACTCTAGTATAGGTATAGAGGACTTATGTATTTTCCATTATTTCATTGTATAGAGCTACATTTAGTACAGAGCTTGTGACTATCATGACATTCCGGGTTTTGGGAAGTGAAAGTGTACATGCTGAGCAGCTATGTTATATCTACTTGAGTTCTTTTCTGTCTTTATTTTATTGATTCTATTATTTTCCGCAAATTTTAGGCTTACCTAGTCGTAGAGACTAGGTTCCCTCACGATACCTTTCGGAGGGCAAAATGGGTCGTGACAAGTTGGTATCAGAGCGTCTAGGTTCTTAGGAGTCACAAGTCACAAGCCGATTTATTAGAGTCTCGTGGATCGGTGCAGAGACGTCCGTATCTATCTTCGAGAGGCTATGTAACTGTTAAGAACAATCAAATTCTTTGAAATTCCTTATCGTGCTAGTTATTGTCATCAAATTCTTAAACTCTATTCTATTCTTGCTTGCATATGGTTCGTACCCGTACTGAACGTACTAATGACCAGGCATCCGAGCCCCCAGCCAGAGCCACTAGAGGAAGGGGCTGAGGCAGAGGACGAGCACGCGGTGCTGCCCGAGCACCGACTAGAGTAGAGGCGGAGGAGCCTCCAGCAGCTCCAGCTGGAGGGGCACAGGAGGTCCCTACTATTACTCCAGACCTCCAGGAGACATTGGCTCCGTTCTTGAGTGCCTTCAATACTCTGTATCAGGAGGGACTACTCCCAATAGCTCTAGCTACATCCCAGGCCGGAGGAGGGACACAGACTCCCGCAGCCCGTACTCCTGAGCAGAGGGTTCATATTGGGTAGGTTCCAGAGTATATTTCTATGCCCCTAGCAGCTCCAGCTCAGCATGAGACTAGAATAGTTGTTCCTGAGGCAGAGCAGCTCCGACTTGAAAGGTACAAAAAGTACCACCCACCTGAGTTCAGCGGACTAGCTTCAGATGACGCCCTGGGTTTTCCCGAGGGGTGTCATTGCATTCTCCACACTATGGGTATTGTGGAGATGAGTGGGGTTGCTTTCACTGCTTTCCAGCTGAGGGAAGCAACTTATCAGTGGTGGCGTGATTTTGAGCTTAGTAGTCCGGACGAAGCAGCTTCACTTACTTGGGCTCAGTTCTCCGAGATGTTCTTACTCGTGTTTGTCCCTCAGAGCTTCAGGGATGCTTGGCGTGCTGAGTTTGAGCAGCTACGCCAGGGTACCATGACTGTGTTGGAGTATGAAGTCTGGTATAGCGATTTGGCTCGCCATGCACCAGCTTTGGTTGTCACTGTTAGGGAGAGGGTTCGACGCTTTATTGAGGGGCTCCACCCTAGAATTCGGACCAGCATGGCCAAAGATCTGGAGACCGATATTACTTACCATCAGGCCGTGAGTATTGCCCGGAGGATTGAGACTATGTTAGCCCGGGACTGGGATGAGAGAGAGGCCAAGAGGTCTCGAGAGAATGGTCATTTTTCAGGAGCCCGTGCACCAGCAGCACGCTATGGTAGGGGTTTTATGAGTCATCCCGTTCATTCAGCTCTCCCAGCAGTCAGTGGTATTCCAGCTCCTCCTAGACCTCAGGAGCCTTATTATGCACCACCAGTATCTCAGGTGCCTCCTGCTCGAGGTGCTATCACTGGCCAGTCCAGCAGGCCAGTTCAGAGTCAGTAGCGGCCACCACGCCCTCCGAGGGGTTGCTTTGAGTGTGGTGACCCTCGTCATATGATCAGAGATTGTCCCAGAGCGAGGAGGGGTGCACCACCTTAGACTTATCAGGGTGCACCACCTCAGACTTATCAGGCCCCACGTCTTCTACCAGGTCCTCCAGCTATTCTTCCAGCCCCAGCTTCTACCCCACCACCTCAGGCAGTTCGAGGTGGAGGTTGAGGTCGCCCTAGAGGGGGAGGCCAGGCCAGGTACTATGCTCTCCCGGCCCGGTCTGAGGCCATTGCCTCAGATTCAGTCATTACAGGTATTGTTCTCGTTTTTCATAGAGATGCATCGTTATTTTTGACCCAGGCTCCACATATTCGTATGTGTCTTCTTATTCTGGTTCAAATCTGAGGATATCTCGGGATTCTTTGAGTTTCCCCGTTTATGTTTCTACTCCGGTGGGAGATTCTCTTGTTGTGGACCGCGTATATCGGTCATGTTTGATTGCTATCAGTGGTTTTGAGACCAGAGCCGATTTATTACTACTCTGTATGGTAGATTTCGATGTTATATTGGGTATGGACTGGCTGTTTCCCTACTATGCTATTCTTGATTGTCACGCCAATACCGTGACACTGGCTATGCTAGGATTACCGAGGTTAGAGCGGAGAGGTTCCTTAGAGTACACTCCCCGCCGAGTCATTTCTTTTCTTAAGGCTCAGCGGATGGTTGAAAAGGGGTGTGATGCATATTTGGCTTATGTGAGAGATGTTAGTGCTGAGACACCTATAGTTGAGTCAGTTCCAGTTGTCAGGGACTATCTTGATGTATTTCCAACTGATCTTCCGGGTATGCCACCTGATAGAGACATTGATTTCGGCATTGACTTGTTGTCGGGCACTCAACCCATTTCCATTCTTCCTTATCGCATGACTCCTCTTGAGTTGAAGGAGCAGCTATAGGAGTTTCTTGGAAAGGGATTCATTAGGCCCAGTGTATCACCTTGGGGTGCTCCGGTGTTATTTCTGAAGAAAAAGGATGGCTCGATGCGTATGTGCATTGACTACTGGCAGCTGAATAAGGTGACAGTGAAGAAAAGGTACCCATTGCCTCGCATTGATGATCTATTTGACCATTTACATGGTGCTAGGTGTTCTCCAAGATTGATTTGCGTTCAGGTTATCATCAGTTGAAGATTCGGGAGCCGGATATCCCGAAGACTACCTTTAGGACTAGATATGGCCACTATGAGTTCCTTGTTATGTCATTTGGGCTGACCAATGCCCAAGCAGACTTCATGCACCTGATGCACAACATATTTCGGCCTTATCTTGATACTTTCGTCATTGTGTTCATTGATGACATTCTGGTATATTCTCGGTCCCAGGAGGACCATGAGCAGCACTTGAGGACCGTGTTTCAGACATTGAGGGAGAAGAAATTGTATGCCAAGTTTTCTAAGTGTGAATTTTGGCTTGATTCTGTGGCATTCCTAGGCCATGTGGTGTCTTCGGATGGGATCAAGGTAGATCCGAAAAAGGTGGAGGCGGTACAGAGTTGTCCCAGACCGTCCTCAACTACTGAGATCCGCAGTTTCCTCGATTTGGCTGGGTATTATCGCCGTTTTGTGGATGGATTTTCATCCATTTCAGCGCCTATGACTAGACTGACCCAGAAGGGTGCATCTTTTATATGGATTTAGGAGTGTGAGGAGAGCGTTCAGAAGCTCAAGACAACCCTGACTACAACTCCTGTGTTGGTATTGCCTACCGATTTCGGGTCCTATATAGTATATTGTGATGCTTCGAAGATTGGCCTGGGAGTGGTGTTGATGCAGGATGGTAGGGTGATTGCCTACGCGTCCAGGCAGTTGAAGGTACATGAGAAAAACTACCATGTTCATGATCTCGAGTTGGCAGCGATTGTTCACACCCTGAAGATATGGCATCATTATTTATATGGTGTTCCCTGTGAGATATTCACAGATCATCGGAGTTTCAAGCACATATTCAGGAAGAAGGATCTAAATTTGCGCCAGCGTAGGTGGTTGGAGTTGCTAAAGGACTATGACATCACTATATTATACCACCCGAGGAAGGCCAATGTGGTGGCCGACGCCTTGAATCGCCAGGCAAAAAGTTTGGGGAGTTTGGCATACCTTCATGCAGCTGAGAGGCATCTAGCCTTAGATGTTTAGTCCTTAGCCAGTCAGTTCGTGAGATTGAACCTTTCTGAGCCTTGCCGGGTATTATCTTGTGTGGTTGCTTGATCTTCCCTTTATGACCGTATCAGAGAGCACCAATATGATGATCCCCAACTTTTGATTCTTCAGGATAGAGTCCGGCGGGGTGATGCCAGGGAAGTGACCATAGGTGATGACAGGGTGATGAGGATGCAGGGTCGTATTTGTGTGCCCAACGTGGATGGTATTCGGGAGTTGATTCTTGAGGAGGACCATAGTTCGCGGTATTCCATCCATCCGAGTACCGCGAAGATGTACCAGGATCTGAGACAACACTATTGGTGGAGAAGGATGAAGAAGGATATAGTGGAGTTTGTAGCCAAGTGTCTCAATTGTCATCAAGTCAAATGTGAGCATCAGAGACCGGGAGGGTTACTTCAGTAGATTGAGCTTCCAGAGTGGAAGTGGAAGCGTATCACCATGGAATTTGTGGTTGGACTTCCTCGGACTTTGAGGAAGCATGATGCTATTTGGGTGATTGTGGATCGGCTGACCAAATCAGCCCATTTCATTCCAGTGCTGACTACATATTCATCTGAGAGGCTGGCTGAGATTTATATTAGAGAGATTGTTCGCCTCTACGGTATCCCAGTATCTATCATTTCAGACAGAGGTACACAGTTCACTTCACGGTTCTGGAGAGCCGTCCAGCAGGAGTTAGGCACCAGGGTAGAGTTGAGTACAACTTTTCACCCTCAGACAGACGGGCAGCCCGAGCGCACAATTTGGATTCTCTAGGATATGCTCCGTGCCTGTGTGATATATTTTGGAGGGTCATCGGATCGATACTTGCCTCTTGCAGAGTTTGATTATAACAATAGCTACCAGTCCAGCATTCAGATAGCGCCGTATGAGGCTTTGTATGGTAGGAGGTGCAGGTCTCCCATGGGATGGTTTGATCCAGGCGAGGCCCGATTGTTGGGTACATACTTGGTTCAGGATGCCCTGGACAAGGTGAAGGTGATTCAGGAGAGACTTCGCACAGCTCAGTCCAGGCAGAAGAGCTATGTGGACCGGAAGGTTCGTGACTTGGCATTTATGGATGGTGATCGGGTTTTGCTTCAGGTATCGCCTATGAAGGGCGTCATGAGGTTCGGGAGGAAGGGCAAGCTGAGTCCGAGATTTATTGGCCCTTTTGAGGTGTTGCGACGTGTTGGGGAGGTTGCTTATGAGCTAGCCCTGCCTCCCAGCCTAGCAGGGGTTCATCCGGTGTTCCACGTCTCCATGCTCCGGAAGTATCCCGGTGACCCGACTCATGTTTTGGATTTCAGCTAAGTCCAGTTGGACAAGGATCTATCATATGTTGAGGAGCATGTGCCTATATTGACAGGCATGTCAGAAAGCTTACATCGAAGAATATTTCCTCAGTTAAGGTTCAGTGGAGGGGTCAGCCAGTCGAGGAGGCGACTTGAGAGACTGAGCAGGATATGCGGAGTCAGTACCCTCATCTTTTCACAGCTTCAGGTATGCTTCTATACTCGTTCGAGGACGAACAATTTTCTTAAGAGGGGGAGGATGTAACGACCCAGCCGTTCGTTTTGAGAGTTAGCGCCCTGATCCCCTAATAACCGCCTCTCCCATGTCTATTTATGTTATTGAAACTTGTCGGAGCGTTGAGTGATGAAATCCGGAGTGATTTTGGATACATAGTCCATAAATATGGAATTTAGCTTTAGAAATCGGGTCGTAGCTAGATATGTGTGAAGACGGATCCGGAATGGATTTACGTCGACTCCGTTAGCTCCGTTGGGTGATTTTGGGGTTAGGAGCGTGTTTGGAATGTGTTTTCGAGGTCGGTTGTAGATTTAGGCTTGAATTGGCAAAAGTTAGAAATTCAGCGATTTCGGCCGATAGGTGAAATTTGATATCAGACTCGGAATGGGATTCTGAAAGCGACAGAAGGTCCGTAATGCCAATTGTGACCTGTGTGCAAAATTTGAGGTCATTCGGATGAGTTTTGACGTGTTTCGGCATCAGATGTGAATTCTAGAAATTTCATAAGTTCTTAGCCTTGAATCTATGCATAAATGATGATTTTGATGTTATGACATGTCTTTTTAAGGCTCGTCCAAGTTTGAGCAAGGTATTAGGGTCAGTCGGTAGGTTTGGTTGAGGTCCCGGGGGCCTCGGGGTTGTTTCGGATGCCCAAAGGGTAAATTTGGGACTTTAAGAGCAGCTGAACCATTCTGGTTCTGGTGTCTCGCACCTGCGATGGTATTTCCGCAGGTGCGCACATGCAGGTGCAAAGGGGTGCACGCAGGTGCGGACGTAGCTTAGGCTGGCCCGATTCGCAGGCGCGGAAGAGTATCCGCAGGTGCGGAGCCGCACCTGTGACCCAGCCACTGCAAGTGCGACCCCAAGTCTTTTAATGAGTTTCCGCACCTCGATTGTGTTTCCGCAGGTACGACACCGCAGGTGCGGTCCCAGTGTCGCAGGTGCGAAACATCTGGGCTGGTTATACCAAAATTCGAGGGTTTGAAATTCATAACTCCAAAATCAATTGTGAGCTCGGGATTTGGCAATTTCCAGTGGGATTTGAAGAGGAAAATCATAGATAATGTTTTCTAACCTTAACCCTTTTGTATATCAATAATCTCTATCAATTTCCTCAATCTAATGAATGAAATTGGATGAAAAATCATGAAATTGGGATGAAACTTCCCCAAGTAGAAATTTGAGGATTTAGGGAGATTTAGACGTCGGATTTTGTCGATTCTTGTTCGAGTGGGTTCATGAGCGAATGGGTGTTCGGGAAATATAAATTTTACCCGATTCTGAGACGTGGCCGGGGGACTTTTTGAGCGAATTTCTTAATTTCGCGTATTATCTTAGAAATAATTAGCTATTTTGTTCCCTTGAAGTGATATTTACATTATGCAGTCGATTTGAATAGATTTGGGCCACCCGGAGTCGGATACTCTTCGCAAGAGCGTGGTATTGAGTTGATTAACGCAGTCAAGGTAAGTGGCTTGCCTAACTCTGTATTGGGGACTTTCCCTTAGGCATTTTTATGCTTAATTTGTTATGTGGACGCCGTGTACGTGAGGTGACGAGTGCGTACACGGGTCACTGTTACTAAAATTCCATTTTTTTCTTCCATGCAGTCACTCATTTTCATTCCTATATTACTGTTTCCTGTCTTAACTGAGTAGTTAGCTTAAGAGTAAGCATGCCTACCTGTCCTTACTTGATTTCCTCTTATTTGCTACTAGTTGCACCATGCTTAGGTAGTTTACTCTATTCTTGCATGTTGCTTTCCTGGACTGTTTAATTAAGATGTATCCGACATACTTCTGCATTGCATATTTAAATTGGGACTATGGACCAAGATCCGGGAGCTTTCCCCCTGTACTGCATTTTATATTTAAATTGGGACTACGGATGGAGATCCGAGAGCTTTCCCCTAACTGAAATGCATATTTAAATTGGGACTACAGACGGAGATCCGTGAGCTTTCCCCCTGTACTGCATAGCATATTTAAATTAGGACTACGAACTGAGATCCTGGAGCTTTCCCCGTGTACTGCATTGCACATTTACTGTTGAGATATATGTTTTACTGAGCCGAGGGCTCTCTTTTTGTTATTAATTCTTCCAGTTTCTATTAATCCTGTTTATCATTGCTTATCTATATTTCACTGTTTTAAATTTTATCTTGACTTGTTTTAAAAACTCAGTAGGGCCTCAACCTGACCTTGTCACTACTTGACTGGGGTTAGGCTTGGAACTTACGGAGTACTGAACGTGGAGTACTCACGCCCTTTCCTGCGCATGTTTTCCCCATGTGCAGATCCAGGTACCAGTACCCAGTATCGTGGCTAGGAGTCGTTCTAGCAGCTGCCAGAAGGCCGCGAGGTAATTCTGCCACGTCCGCAAAATCCCACGAGTCCCCTTCTACTCTAGTATAGGCATAGAGGACTTATGTATTTTCCACTATTTCATTGTATAGAGCTACATTTAGTACAGAGCTTGTGATTATCGTGACATTCCGGGTTTTGGGAAGTGAAAGTGTACATGCTGAGCAGCTATGTTATATCTACTTGAGTTCTTTTCTGTCTTTATTTTATTGATTCTATTATTTTCCACAAATATTAGGTTTACTTAGTCGTAGAGACTAGGTGTCGTCACGATACACCTTTAGGAGGGAAAACGGGTCGTGACAAGTTGGTATCAGGTTGCACGCTAACAGGAGAAATAAGGGTGATATATATATAGGAAGGAGCAATAAGGGTGGACATGTGTGACCGGGTTGCACGCCGCAACAAGGAGCGATAAGGGAGAATATTCATGTTTTACTGTTTATAAATTAAAGGCTGGAAAACTCATTGTTTTATTGTCATTATTTCATATTCTGCTCTTACTGTTATTTAAAGTGAAACTTGCTCTGTTTACAATTGTTGAGACATAAATATTGTGAAAGGCTTTGACTTAAATTGTAAAAATCCTTTTTATAAATAAAGAGATATGATTTTCTGGTGGGAGCGGGTTGCACGCTGCAACAAGGAGTGATAAGGGTAGACATGTGAGATCGGGTTGCATGCCGCAACATGAGTAATAATGGTGATATATATAGGGAGGAGCAATAAGGGTGGACATGTGGGAGCAGGTTGCACGCTGCAACAAGGAGCGATAAGGGAGGACACTTATGCTTTACAATTTTTTAAAACTCAAAGATTTGAAAACTTACTGTTTTACTTTACTATTTTTCATATTTTTGCACTTACGGTTATTTTACAGAGAAAAAATGAAATTTTGAAACTTATGTGAGAATTTGGTTATAGCTGAGACCTGAAAAAGGCAGCCGAGTTATTTTATTTATTTTTACAGTTTATTATTTTTGCTTAGCTTAGAATTTCATTCTTGCCTTATTATATATAGTCACAGGTTATGTTATGATTGCCCCGTCGTAGCCTCGTCACTACTTCGTCGAGGTTAGGCTCGGCACTTACTGAGTACATGTGGTCGGTTGTACTGATACTACACTCTGCACTTCTTGTGCAGATCCAGGTACCGACAAGAATTAGGAGTTTTTAGTAGCTATTATCATGTACTCGGAGACACGAGGTAGATCTGCTGGCGTCCGCAGATTCCTGGAGTCTTCTCTTTACTTTATTATTTAGATGATGTTTTATTTTATTCAAAACAGAGATACATTTCTTTCAACCCAATTATTTGTAGTATTCTTTAATTAGTAGTTCGTGAATTGTGACACCAGACCCTCGGTAGTTATACATTAGTATTAGTTTGTGGTTCGCCTTATTATTTCTAATATTATTCTTGATATCAGTCATTGAAAAGTTTTGGATTTCGTGTTTATTTGGAATTGTTTATTCGTGTTTAAATAAATTTAAATAAAAATGGTTAATTAAGTTCTAACATTGGCTTGCCTAGAAAGTGTGGTGTTAGGCACCATCACGATCCCGAGGGTTGAGAATTTGGGTCGTGACATAGCTTCAAGGCTTCACGTACTAATTTTGATAATAACAAACCAACATAATTATTAATCAAAGAACATTTACTTGTGTTAATCTTATTTTTGCACATGTTTATTCAAGAAAGAAGATGCTGGTAAAGATCCAAACAAATATGGGAAAGAGAATATCATGTGAAGAATTTATCAAGGAATATTACTTTCAGAGATTTAATCTCCAAGCGTGTGAAAGTCAAATTTCAAATATTTAGTGGCTTATTACAATATCAGAAGAAGAATTTATGAAAATTATGGAAGGAAAGTTTTTCAATATCTTGAAAGGAAAGTTGCTAAAATCATGGAGAAGATCTATTATTTTATGGAAGGAAAATTCTTTATAGAAGAGATCCTACAAGGCCAAGGAAGAATATATTTCTTATGGAAAGAAAATATTTTATGGGTGTAGTATATTCTATATTATGGAAAGAGATTCTTTTTCAAGATCAAGAAAGAAGTCAAATAAATATTGAGATCTGTTAAAAAGGAAATATTATATTGGAATAAGATAACATGGTTTATTTTAAGGAGCAAATCTTTTACATTGACCAAGGAAGTTTATTAAGAAAAGGAAATAGGTCTTCTATGGAAGGAACACTATATAAAAGAATATTGGAGTGTACATATGTCAAGTCACAAAGATATGATCAGTACATGTTCAAAAAGGAAACTATGTAACAAAGGAAGTTCCAATTTCCAATTGTCCACAAGGAAACAAATGATAGCAACATGTACTCCACAAAATCAGTTAAGCAAGATTTTGTGAGCAATTACAAGGAAGTAGCGGGTGTTATGGACTCACACTGAGAAGGCAAGAAGAAGCAAAGTGTCCAAGCTCAAAAGAAATTTTCAAATACTATAATGGCAATCTATGGAAGCAAATAAAATTAGAAAAGGATACGATCAAGACAAAATATGGAGTATCAATTGACAAAGACTACTATCAGCAGTCGAGGAAGGATTCAATCAAGAAAGGAAACTAAATATTCAAGAAGACTCCTTCACAATGGTTGAGAGAATCATTTCTAAATATCTTTGGATTATGAAATAGCCAGAAGGTGTTGAAAGGCTATAAAAAGGAGCTCTACAAAGGAAGAAAGTACGCAACCTTCTATACAATTCTCTACCCAACTACAAGTTCTTTATTCCACTCTTAACAAGCATTGTAATTCACTTTTAGTAAATTTATTGTGTACACAAAAGAGAGAACAGAGACAGAAAAATATTGGAGAGATAGTCTGTCCTGAGAGGTTGTGTCATTATTCGTTTCTTTGGTGAACGAGTGAAAACCAAAAGGTCATTGTTGGTGATCGAGTGAAAACCAACATTTGTTCGTTGTTGGTGAGCCAGTGAAATCCAACCCTCTAAACGTTGGTGATGAACGTTGAAAATCACACAAAATATACTCAACTCATATTACCAAGAGATCAAGAGATAACATCCTTGCAAACCAAGGAGACTGAAGTAGTAATATACCACATTGGTTCCGAGCCAGTATAAAATTCCTGGTGTCATTTACCTTACTGCTTTCATATTTTATTATAAGCAATTGCTGTTTGTTGAGATTAGTATTTGATTGAATCAAAGTACTAACAGTATTGTGAAGGTTGTCTCCTCATTAATCGACTAGAAATTTAAAAAAGCTATAATTCACCCGTTTGGCACTTTCAATTGATTCAGCATCATCTTGGTCATACCCGTGGGAATTCAATTGGATCGTCTTCTTTGTAAATAGTCATTACCCTGTGGTATTATTATGCAGAACAATTGGGGCCATTTTAGCAACTTTGTTATCTAATGTTTATATTTGGCTTTAGACAAAGAATCCAATGAAGATATTTTATTATATAGAAAAGAGAAGAGTAGGTTGACCAAGGGTATAATAGTCATTTTAAATATATTAGTGCATTGTTTGATTGTATACTAGGCTTAAAAGTTTGGTTGTGGGCACGTGGCCATACTACTAAATTCTTCAGGTGGACCCCACTTTCCATTCAACTTTTACTACCTTCGTTAAATGTGTTATTTGATTGTTATTATTATTATTTTTTTCAATAAGTACTTTTAACAAGAAAAATTATCTTCTTGGTAATTTTATAATTCAATTGTTCACCTGATTAAAAATACTATGGTAACATACTAACACAAAATATTATTTACTATTGTATTATTTACAATGAGAATATTGATTAAGTATTTATTATTTAGAATGATCGAGAGATTAATTTATTTATAATATTATGTCATTAAATTAGAACAAAATACAAATTTTCTTGTTAAAAGTTCTTAATAATTAAAAATAACGATTATTATTTCAAAGAACAAAAAAATTACTTTTTCATCAACTATTTGGGACTAAAATTAATATGTTTTATTATTCAGATTTTGATTAGTATAAAAAGAAAAAGTAATACATTAACACAACTGAAAATACTAAAAGAATAAAAGAATAAAACTATACATCAATTTAAACGATGAGAAAAATATATCACGGCTTATTTTTCTATTGACTTTTTAGTCAATATTTTATAGTATTAATTTTAAGTTTGGTGGTGCAAAAATTTTTTAAAATAAAAAAGTGTAGACCCTATGTAGAAATAATTTAAATTGTACTTGAACTATTATCTAATCATGTATAATAAAGTGTCAAACTTCGACAAGTATTACAAAGTGATTGGTATATTAATACGATTTCAGAAAAATTAAAATGCACATAGTACAAAAGATAAATAACAATACAGGTAATCGTGGTTCTATACGTTATTACACAAAAGTCTTTTCTCTTTCTTCTTTCCCTAATGGCGTAGAAAGTGTGTAATTAGCAATAGACCAGGAAATATTAAAAGGAAGAAAACAAAAAGAAGAAAAAGAAAAACAACAATTGGGCCCGTAACGGTACATCATCTAGTATGTATATATATATAAAAGGAATTTTTACATTCCTATGCCACATAGGAAACCTTATTACCTTCAATGTTTAAGGTTTAACTTAATTACACTTAGTATACCAAATTATCAATTTTATACCATACTTAATTAAGGGTCTAATTAATTGGACGTTTTTTACTCCTTAATTAAAGGTGTCCATATATCCCACATTTCTCTCCCCCTAATTCCTAAGACCATCGTTTTTTTCCTCCTCCCCTTTCTTCATTTTCTCCATTCCTTCTTCTTCTCAAAAAATACAGAGATGAGACCCATTTTTTATAATCAGATTTTTATTATCAGACAACACCAAATTAGGTTTCAGAAATTATTTCAGTTGTCACCCTCACAGTCAGTTATCACCCTCACCCACGTTTATGTATTGTTATTAAAGTATTGGTAATTGACTGTAGATGCTTAAAATCTTGGCCTTTATTTGAACTGCAAACGTGAGTTTTTAATAGATGTTAGAATACTATTTTGGTTCAAAGCAGATTTAATTTGTTATTTCATATGCAAGTTGCTGACCAGAGACTTTAATTTGCAAGATTTCGTCTCAACCATGAAATATATTTCAGTTTGGTTTGGTATTATTAGCAGAGTTATCGAATTGTCTCTATTCTGGCATTCTAGTAGTATGTGTTTCCTCCCAAGCCACTACTAATCATTTCCTTCCTTATATTTTAATAATTACATTTTTTGATGATTGAAATTTCTTCCTAAAATAATTCCAGGCTTTACAGCATATACTCTCTCAAACTGGGTACATTGAATTTTAATATCCCAATTCTCATTCAATTGTAGCTTAATTGTATTTTCGACATAATTGTATTTTTTGCAGAAGATTTTGTAGATGTTTTAGCCGTTTTGGATTTGTGAAAACAGAAAATAATACATCTACAATCAGAATACAGATAATCTACAATTTATCTACAAAATATCTATAACCTGTGTATATTGAATTTTAATATCCCAATTCCCATTCGATTGTAGTTTAATTGAGATTTTCGACATAATTCTATTTTTTGCAGGAGATTTGTAGAAGTTTTAGTCGTTTTTAATTTGTGAAAACAGAAAACAAAGCATCTTCAATTAGAATACGAATAATCTACAATTTATCTATAAAATATCTACAAATTGGGTACATTGAATTTTTATATCCTAGTTCCCATTCAATTATAACATAATTGAGATTTTTGACATAATTGCATTTTTTCAGAAGATTTGTAGAAGTTTTAGCTGTTTTTTATTTGTGAAAACAGAAAGTAAAGCATCTACAATCAGAATACAAATAATCTACAATTTATCTACAATTTCTGCAATATGTCTTCTTCTTCTTCTTCTTCTTCTTCTTCTTCTTCTTCTTCTTCTTCTTCTTCTTCTTCTTCTTCTTCTTCTTCTTCGAGTTTCAATCTGAAATTCAGTCAAAATCAAGTCTAATCTTCACCAAAACCCCTCAAAATTGAGATATAAACTCCAAAACCCCGTTATAGAGGAATACAACTTATCTACAATTTTCTACAACTTTCACACATTATTTTCATCCAGTGAAATACAACTACAATAACATAAAACTTACATACACATTTTATACAAAATTTATACAATATGTCTTTTGTATATTTTGTATCTGATTTATACATACGAAAAACAATTTTCATACAACTAATTATATACTATACAACTTATCTACAAATTATCTACAATTTTCGTATATTATTTCTACTAAGTTATATACAACTATAATGTAATACCACTTAAATATATTTTTTATACAATGTTGTTCAACTTTAATACAATAGTTAAATGAATAAAAGAAAAATAAATAAACAACAAAATATAATTTTTCTACAATTTAACTACAATTTATATACAATTTCTGCAATATGTCTTCTTCTTCTTCTTCTTCTTCGAGTTTCAATCCGAAATTCAGCCAAAACCAAGTCTAATCTTCACCAAAACCCTTTAAAATTGAGATATAAACTCCAAATATTCCCAATTATTTGCAACAACACCCAATCCAAACAAATAATGATTTTTGAAAACTCAAATTTGAATTCAAAGCTTTTTAATGGCTGTCAATGGTGGAATTGCTGCTCTATTTTCCTTTGCTTTGTATTACTGAAATTTGGACATAATTGCGTTTGATGTAAAAGAATTGTAGAAGATTTAGTCGTTTTTTATTTGTGAATTGTAGAAGAATAATCAATTCGTTTTTGAATTGTAGAAGAATAATCAATTCGTTTTTGAATTGTAGAAGAATAATCAATTCGTTTTTGAATTATAGAAGAATAATTGCGTTTTGATGTAGAGACGCTAAATTTGAAACGAAACTGACGAAGAAGATTAATGTGCATGATTTGCGTTCGGAAGATCTGGAAGAATATTTAATCCCCTAATTTTAACGCACCTAAATAAGGAAGCCTACAGCTACAATGGTTCCTTATTTAATGCATGGTCTATATTTTGTAAAAATACTATTAACATAAAAGGTAATATGCAAACTATGAACATATTTGATAATATAGTTTCCTATATGGTATAAGAACGAAAATTTCCCTATATAAAATATGTTCCAATGTTTTACCAACATCAGATTTCACGGTTTAATATAATCAGAAGTGTCCAATTTTTACGCAGGACATGATATGATAATAACGAGGTCCTTAAATGGCACTAAGTTAAAAATACAATATTACCTAAAGTGAGATCAAAGCAAATTAATTGTCAAAAATAAAGCTAGTCTTCCTGCTAATTATATTTCCTTTAAGCAAATAGAAAATTAGAAAAGGTGGGAGATTTCTATCATCTCAATTCTCAGGGAATAATACTTGAACAAAGCAAATTGGAAGCTAATTGTTAAAAGATGTTCGGAATTTTAAAAATTTCAAGTTATTCGGTTCTAAGTTACTAGTTTGTCATATTCAATAAATTTTTTAAAATAAATATATAACTTGGACCAAAGTTATTGATTCGGCTGAACCCGTAACTTCTAGTCTCTCTTCATCCCCGTGCTGGTATCTCTTATTTCTTAGGCAATCAAGCATGCATGTAAGCGTATAGAAACTTTACCTAGGGGAATAATTTCGCTAACAAAATTTGATTGACCCACTATGTATTATAATAATTTCGTAAACGTGGACAATATGATCAGTATATCGGTTGTTCTTTATACTACTTCACTTGGATCAGTTCTTATTATTCTATTATTAGTAGCTATTTCTCAGATTCTTCTCCAAAATTAACCTCCCCGATTTAACAATAAACCATGAATTTATGGCTAATCCAGTTTAAGAACACAACAATGACTACAAAGCTCCTTTTCTCCTTCTTCTTCAATTGGTTCGAAGCTTCTCCAGCCATAATTAGCAGTTGCTGATGTGTCAAACACGTGGACTTCAGTCTTGGTTCTTGATATCTCCCCTTGCATCTTATAGCCAGCCAGAAAGTAGAGTTTAGTCCCTATAGGTGCCATTGTGCAGAATATTCTTTGCATAGGTGGACACGCAATTGCCTCCGTGGCATCTGACGTGGATATTGGTGAATGTGACCCATCTACAATGTTCCACATATTTAGGTTTTCATCATAGGCTTCTATATGTCCTTTCCATGCATTTAAGCAATCACCTGAGCTGAATAATTTCCCATTAACATTCACTATTTGATTAGGTGGTATATCCAGGTCCCACATTCTTGCCACGTACTCCCACTTTTCTTTTTGTGGATCGTACAGCTCAGCAGAGCTTCTTTCCATAATATATGGTCCTTGGCTGTCACTGTTTCCCCTTTTAGCGAATCCTCCCACCACATAAATTTTGCCTGTTAGAAAAAATTGAAATACACAATAATAAAACTTTTTGGCGTGAAAGATTACCGTTGGAACTCGGACTTACCTTAATTGATTATAGTCTGGAAAGATAATGACGTGATTTAAGTGGTGAATAAATAAAATGTACAATATTAAATTATTTTGTGTGGATAAGTAATAACAGTTGATCTGTAATGGATATACACTCTTTATAAATAAAGGTCAATCTTTTTTTTCCTAGCTATCAGGAAAAAAAAACCTATCATATTCTGTTCTTGAGCGTGTGATTAGCGGTTGACGTCCTATTAGTCGACTTCTGGTAGCTAGCGGATCGTAAAAGTTAGTCTTAGGCTTAACCATCGACAATTACAGTCTCTGATTTCATGGAGTTGAACTGTCGGCTTGATATATTGAACTTAACTCAAGATGGATTGTGTAATTGTGTCTAAATCTTTGCTATGGTAATATATAATTTTTTTTTTCCATAAATTACTACAATTAAAAAATTTCATTTTGAGAATATAAGTCCTATGCACTGCGATATTAAAAAGATTATACGAATAGGTTATTTAAAGGAAAATGCAGGGAATTATATATACAAATATTAATATTGGTAACCTTAATAATCCTATTACAACGTAACTACTATTAAACATTACCTTGCCATGCCACACCAGCAGATTTGTACCTCAATGTGCTCATATTTGGTAATTGTTTCCATTCATCTATAGCAGGGTTATATACTTCAGCAAAACAAGTACCCTCAGCACTGTCTAACGTTGTTTGTCCACCCGCCACATAAATTTTACCATTTTTACAAGTGCATGCAAAGTTATACCTCGGCGTAGCTAAAGGTGCACAACTAGACCAAGTATCCGTACGTGTGTTGTATTTAAGCACTGAAGATCTTACATTTATGTCCCTTTCATGAACAGAATCGTCAAGTTCATCACCAACAACCTTGTAACAATGTCTTCCTCCTATAACGTAAATCGTTTCGCCAATTGAAACAATTGAAAAGCCCTTTACAACTTGGTTCTCAACAAGGTCTGGAATTGATGTCAGTCGATGCCATGAATTTGTTGAAGGATGGTAACATGATATCCAATTCGACATGTTTACGTTAGGATTATGATCTTTTTCACAAAAAGAGGCATATATACGATAATAGTTATCTTCGTTTTCTTCGAATCCAATAGGATTTCGTGAAGGAGATGAAATGGAACCCATGTTTTCTTTCGTTGGATTGGGAGAGAGGGAGCCTCTTCCAGTGTGGCATGAGCTGAAAAATATAGGGGGGCCAACAGAAAATACCAAGGGTCTTGGAGTTTATTCCTAAGTATGTCTTGTTGCTATGAATGGTAATTAACGTATATATATATATGGAAAGTAGCTAGCTTCTTTATATACATCGTCAGTGTAAAAAAAAATTGAAATCATCAAGTCACCTTTAACTATTATAGTAGGTAACTTATCTTATTTTTACAATTAAAAATCTCACTTTTTGAGGAAGTTTACCGGTAAATATCTGATAATATAAAAAATTCTTTTATACTGATAGTGTATACAGGTCGACTCTAACGTTGTTCCAAGTAACGATTTTGCCTTAGGACCCCAAATTTATGGGACCCATTTTTTAGAAATAATAGATTTACAGGTATATTAAAAAAATAATATTTTGTACTTTTAATACAAAAGTATAGTTTTTCTATAAAGTTGCCTCAAAGAAAAGAAGTTTTCAAGATTATAATAGATAAAATCTTACCTGAGATTAACAATGTCACAAGATATATTAAATGAGTTGGTTATATTATTAATTGAAAAGAAATTATTAGAGAAATCGATTATAAAAAAATTATTAACAACTTTCTTTTAAAAATTTAAACCTCACATTAAATTTTAGCTTTAGGCCACACATATATTTGAGTCGCTCCCGAATGTATATAACTTAAACTCATTTAATTATTTATCGTTTTCATTGTTCGATGTCCAAGGAGGATATTTATGGTGAATCACGAGGAAAGTTATTGACAAAACTTGGAGCTACTTAGCAGTGGAGACACTGTTTTTAATCATCATGGGAAAGTTAATTAAGATTTTAATTGTTTCTATGTTAATTTCTAGTTAGAGCGAAGTGTACCTTGATAGTTCCACTCATACAAGGGGCTTTTATTAATTTAAGTTTGTATTAGTCGGTCGTCGGATTTCCCTAATGCTGCTTAACTTAGTGATGTAGGTTTATATATAATCCTTCCCCTTGTTTTATTACTCTTTGTTGTAAACTCCAACTTGGCTTATAGAATTGTCCTTTGGTTCGTACGTGTGAAACATCAAGCACATTGCTCAGTCCAAATCTAAAGGGGAAAGGACAGAAAAAGGAGAGACCAAAAAACTGCGTCCTCCCCAACGGAATGACTCATATATGATTTTCGAATTAACAAACTGCTATATTAGCCTTTGTTGTAGGGAATCTTACTTAAATGTCCTAAATAAATTTTAACTTACCAACTTCTAGCCAATAATCATATATATTTACTAAAACTAGCTAAGCACATATAAAAATGTAAAACCCAAATAAAACGTGATCAACGATATTAGATGCAAGACGGGTCTAGGGTCTAGGGTGATCAACGACATTAGATGCAAGACGGAAAGTAAATTTCATGGATGAGGTAGCAAATTAAAGAAGGTGATGAAATACAAAGATAGTATATATATAAAAAAAATTAAAAATCTAAGCAAAAAAATGCCTTTTTTTAATGGGTACAGTTGAAACTCATTGAAAACATATAGATTAGTCAATATACAAATTTTGAGGAAGATTGGAGGTGATTATCAAAATTCGTAGTTAAAATCGAGTTCAAAAAATTCTTCTGCGACACATGTATAAAAATGTATCACGCATGTATCTCTCATATAGATATACATGGATATACATGTGATACACATTTGATACAAATATGATACATATGTGATACAGACAGAGTGTGATACACATATCATCTTTTTTATGTTTCATCTTCTACGTCGAATTTTCAATTCAAACCACCTCAAAATCCTCGCCAAATCATCCCAAAACTGAGATTCAAACTCCTTAAAATATACACAATCTATTTAAATAATCCCCACTCAAAAGAAAGCAAAGATTTGACCTTTTTGGTTGCCAATTGCTAATTGACTAATATTAATAATATTTAATAAATTGGTCAATTGTTATAATAGCTGGTAATTTTTCTTTATTTTATTAGTCGAATCCACTGGGCTCTCAGAAAGCCAATGCAAACTTTATTGGGCGCTTTTGCATCCGTACTCACTTTTTGTGCCACGTTTTAAATTATACTCGCTTTGTAAAAAAAATTGCATTTGTACCCGCTTTTGCGCATAACTTCAGCATGCGGGGCTGAAGTAGCAAATGCCATCACGCAAACTTCAGCATTCTAGTAGACGGGCCTGAAGTAACTTGCGAACTTCAGCTCTAGTAAATGGGGAACTTCAGCATACGGGGCTGAAGTTCCCCAGTTATAAAGATAAAAATTTCAGCATACGGTCTGAAGTTCCCCCAGTTAAACTGGGAAACTTCAGCTCTAGAGCTGAAGTTTTGTCTTTTGTAAATGGCCTATGCTGAAGTTGTCTTTAAAACTTGGGAACTTCAGCCCCGTATGCTGAAGTTGTTGTCTTTAAAACTTGGGAACTTAACTGGGAAATAGAGCTGAAGTTTTGTCTTTGTATCTGGGGAACTTCAGCCCCATATGCTGAGTTTTGTCTTTATAACTGGCGAACTTCAGCTTAACTGGTGAACTTCAGCTCAGCGAGGGAAAGGGGAGCTGAAGTTATTTAAAAATTGGGTATAAGTTAAAAGGTTTTAAAAAAGCGGGTATAGGTTAAATGGGGGCGACCAAATAGGGTGCCCCGCATAATTTTTACACTTTATTGGGCTAATTGAGCTGGGTTTTCACATGCTGTTGGACATGGCTTAGCTTTCAATTTTGGGAAAAATACAAAAGGATCTTTACACAAATAGCCGGTTGAATTTACCATTTATATATTGTATACATATATTATACATCCGCCGGTTTTAAGTTTAAGCGCTTGGTATACGGCTATAATTTTTTTTTGTGGTAATTATAACTTTCATTAATAACCAAAAGGTAATATTTACAAATCGATCAGACCTTATATCACAGTCTGATTCTCTCAATTTTCCTATCTGTATACACTTCTACTCAAAGACAATTACCATTTTTTGCTACCTAGAAAATTTACAATGTTGAAGCATTATCTTAGTAGCACTATTAGCTCGAACATGGCAGGTATAGGCAATTTCTCGGGGCAGTGTTTCCCATGTAGTCTCCTTTTGCTCAAACATTCTTTTGTTCCTTTCCATCCAAAATGCATATACGTATTATGTGTATATCATCTTTACTAGCTTTGCTTTGGTAGTTTTCCCTTTAGTGTTATGTTCAATCCAATGCTGCATTTGGCTCCATGTACTCATATTCATGCATTTGAGTTGTATCCACTGCATGAGCTTCTGCTAGATCTGTCTTCCTACTGGACATTCTGCAAACAGATGATCTCTGGTTTCTGCTACTTCTTTGCACATAACACATCTATTCTCTACTTGAATCCCCCAGCTTTCGAGTCTTGTAGTAGTTAACAACCTATTCTGTTGTTGCAACCATGTGATAAACAATGTCTTTGGTCTTGCTTCATTGCTATATATGATATTCTTCCGTGTAACCTTAGGCAGCTCCCCAACCATTTTCAAATATACACTTCTGATCATGCTTTTACTCTTCATATTTTCTGGTTGTACATACCTTAGACTCTCTCTTGCATTGAGTATCTTCTTGACCATCCAACTGGCTTGTTGAGGAATAGTTATACTCTCCATCGTTTGTGCTTTCATGTAATACTCATGAATCCACTTAATCCATAAAGCATCCTTTTTAGTCTTCAAATCCCAGCATATTTTTATTATGGTTGCTTTGTTCCACAACTTGAGATTAGTGAGGTTTAATCATCCTGCTGATTTTGGCATACACATCCTGCTCCAAGATACCAGTGACTTCTTGGTAATTTCATTTATTCCTAGCTATATGTAACTTCTACAGTATCCTGCAATTGCTTTCATCACCTTAACAGAAACAATGAATAATTGTGCCCAATAAGATTGAATACCAAAAAGTGTTGATTTTATCAATTGTACTCTTTCTGCATAGGATAATTTCTTTGCAGTCCATGAAGAAATTCTTGCTGTGATTTTGGTTATTAGGGGTTGTCATTCAACCAGTTTCAGTTTTCTAGTGGCTAGTGGAATCCCTAAATACTTAATGTTAATTCTCCTTGCATGTAACCAAGAGCTTGTTGAATTTCCTACTTGCATTCTTTTGAAACCCTTCATAGTATATAGCACTCTTGGACTGGTTAGCCTTTAACCCTGAAGCATTTGTGAATATACTGAACTTTCTATGTAGCAACCCCACTGAAGTTTTATCACCCTTAGCAAACATAAGGAGATCATCTGCAAAGCACGGATGTGTGATGTTAAGCTTGGAACAGTTTGGGTGGAATTTGAATTGTTTCTCCTCTTTCAATGTGCTGAGACTTCTGCTCATGTAAATAGAAAAGGAGACATTGGGTCTCCTTGACAAAGCCCTCTAGCAGCATCAAAAGGTGGTGTTGGTTCTCTATTTATCACTATAGAATAATTCACAGTAGTCACGCACTCCATCACCCATCTAATAATATACGGCTATTATTCATCAATACAAGTTGGCCAGTCAATCGAAATTAATTGCATTCACTAGCCAAAAAGTATATATATTATGTGAACCTCATTTGACTGAGTACTGAGTTTAGGAAAAGAGAGAAGACTTTTGAATTTGTAGTGTAAAATGAAGCACATATATTTTGTGTGGTTATAAATCATAGCCATAAAGGTAGTTAATAGTTTAACTTGAGTTGTCCTAAACTCGTGTCCACTTCTTTCTTTTATAGAAATAAATTTATCAATACTTATATCAATCTATCCTCCCTTTTGTTGTTTCTTTCTATCTATTGGGACAGTTAGGTGGAAACCCAAATGAAGATAATACAGCAAGGTATTATTTGCATGGACGACGCACTCAACTTTTTTCGGTAAGTGGGTTTATCTCACTTTTCATAATCCCTGAAAAGACTAATCATAATTCCTCCAAAATAAAAAAAAATGAAATTGCATACTTCCTTTACGTGCTCCAAATAGTCAACTGATAATATTGGGAAATGACTTCACTATAGTGGTTTGTCGATTTCGTAATTCGTTAGCCACTCCCACCCCCCTAAAAAAAACTCATTCTGCTTTTTTTTTTTGGTTAATGAGGAAATCTACGATCGTTATCCTTTGAGTGTTAGATATGGTAAATTTTGCTTCCAAAGAAGGATAAATCACACTAGACAAAATTCGTTGTTAGTTATGTTTAACAACGAATTAGCGATAGATTATCAAAAGTTTTATTAACTACGAGCGATGTAACGCGACGAAGTAGGTACATAGCTAATTTTAATATTGTTGTAGTAGTTATATCGACCGATATAGAGAAAGTTGTTTGCTAGTTTTAAGACATATTAAAGACTTCAGATTGTTTTTATTGCTCTGTTACTAGTGTAGCAGTAACATTGGTGTTGATTTTTTCTATTTCTGTACTGAAACCCTATGGTAAGACTAATTAAGGTATGTGTTACAATAAATTTTCTACGCTTTCGCATGCAGTTTTACGAGCTCCAACTGATTTTGTGATCATTGTACTTTTCTTAATGTCAGTTCTCCCAAAAGATCTTTATTTTTGTATGTAAAAGATCTAAAAATAAGATTTTGCATGATATCTTTTTCTATTCAAAATATAAAGAATTTTGATGGACCATTTCCCCGTGTCAGGTGTTTATCAGTGGTAATTATTTGACCAACATAACCCATAATGTATGTACGGGGTATGTTACTATTTAACTTGAGTTTTAACTTTGCATAGTATTAAGAACGAAAACCGAGAACTAAAACTATTTGAATTCGACAATTCCCTTTTTCTGCTATCATATATATATATATATATACATACTTGCATTTTGCAAATGGACAATGACCATTCTTCTACCCTTCAAGAACATGAACACGTACTTTTGGCCCTGATTTGTTGGTTTGCAAAATGCTGACAATATTGCTGTAAATTTAGAGAGATAGCGGGAGTATATTTGTATTTAATCAAAATTTACTTTGTATATAAAGTGCCACAAAATTTACCTTTTGAATTTGTTTAAATAAATCATTTTCCTTGTTTAACAAAAATTATTCTTTTCGAACTCACTGGTGTAAGTTAATTTATTTTAACCAAGAACATTGCATATATCAAGAACATCATAAAGGGAGAGTATCTATTAAGCTGTCTTCTCCACCAATGCGGAAGCGTTGCCAATCGAAGTTGGATAGGCTAATTTTCTTCATCTATATGACTATATCATCATATGAATCTTTCATATGGGGGATTGCCAAGTGAGAGGGGACTAAAGGTGTCAAACTGGCCGGATATATTGATCAGGCTCCGGACCGGTCCAAATCGATTTTAGACTGGACCAGTAAGTAGGGGGCCGGACAGGGCTGGATTGGGACAGGAAATGGATTGTGCTGGGTAGGATAGAGGTACCGATTAACCGCATCGGTCAGAACCGGTACTGTCAAGTCAAGTTCGAACCAGTTCAACAACTATTTGATTTTTTCTTTAATATTGTTGCCCGTTGACAACGGTCAACTGCCATTTTGACCGTTGCCCAACGATTATATTGCAAAAATAGTTCTTTCTGGACATTTTTTCAAAAATAACACTTTTAGTATTTATTAATTTAGCCCTTTGAAAATTTATAAATATATCCTCCTCCCTCCCTCCCTCCCTCCCTCCCCCCCCCTTCATTTATTCACTCATCTCTCAATTCTCAAACCTAAATTTGTCATTCTCTCATTCTTCATCTAAATTGCAATCAACTATTTGGCTCTCATTTTTTCTGGAATTTTATTTATGGTATTATTTGAAGTTTGAACTTTGAACATTTGACGTTTCTTCGTGGTAACATCGCAGTTGTGAAATTCAATTTCAAGACTTCAAAAATCATCAAGTGTTCTATTTATTGCGGAATTCAGTGCACTTGTTCCAACTCTTTCTCTTATTTAATATTTTATTTACATATTTAATTTTATTAATAGTTAATTTTTCACAATATGTTTAATGCTGTAAAAAGAGTATTTAATTAGGTTGCTATTCGGGGTAATCGGAAAAATAGAAAAAGAGGTACTACTTCACCTTCTAGTAGTAATTTAAATGACTTTACACATGTTTCTGAAACGTAACTTGATAATAATATAGATTAAAATTATTGGAAGATTTTGGTATAGAAGATAATGAATTAGAAATTGAAGACGAGACACCACTTACACCTAGTAGTGTTGGAGTTGGTAGCAATGGTGGTCGTTATGGCGTTAGTAGTAGACTACATGTGGCCCCGACTAGTAATCGGAGAAGGAGAAGTAAAGTTTGAAAATATTTTTAGAAAATAAAGAATTCTGATAGCGTTAGATGCAAAATTTGTAAAGAAGATTTTAAACATAAGACTGAGAAAGTTTAGGGGGGGCCTGGACACTTAGTAGACATATGAGAATTACTCAATCTATAGAATGGGGCTCTAATTTAGTATAACGATTCGGCCGGTCGTTTTGTGAATTAAAGTCCTGTTTGGTGGTATAAGGTTTTGAACAACTTCGTATTTTGTGTTATGACTTGCATGTGTGGTCGAGTTCAGTTACCGGACGTTTCAGAGTCAATTTGGAAGAAGGATTCTAGTTTTGGAAGCTTAAGCGATAAGAGTTGACCGGAATTTGACTTCTGTGTAAACGACTTTGGAATAGAGTTTTGGACACTCCAAGAGGCTCGTATGGTGATTTTGAAATTAGGCGCGCGTCCGGATTTGGATTTGGAGGTTCGTAGGGTAATTTGAAGCATTTCGGCGAAAGTTGCAAAAGTTGAGGTTTGGGAGGTTGAGAGGTTTGACCAAGAGTTGACTTTGGTGATATCGGGGTCAGAATATGATTCTGAGAGTTTTTCGTTATGTCATTTGGGACTTGCCTGCAAAATTTGGCGTCATTCTGGGTTAGTTTGATAGGTTTCGGTGCAAGTTTTAGAAGTTGGAAGATTTGAAAGTTCATGAGTTTGATTCATGGTGCGATTTGTAGTTTTGATGTTGTTTGATGTGATTTAAGTCCTTGATCAGGTCCGCGTTATGTTTTGGGACTTATTGGTATGTTCGAACGTGGTCCCGAGGGGCTCGGGTGAGTTTCAAATAGGTTTGGGTTGTATTGCGCTTGTTTTTTATGTTTCGACTTCGTTTCTTCAAGCATAAATGGTACCATATTAAGTAAATAAGCTCTTCTATTTTGATTGAATCATTAGATCCGTCTCATAATTATGGAGCCATAGCAAAAAGAATCGTCGATTTTAGACATGGTATGAGGAAGTTATGCTCATTTTAGTGTCGGATAAGAGAACTGGTGCTAGTGCTTCGCAGATGCGAAGTTGGGTCCGCATCTGCGACCCTACAGGTGCAACAATTGGTCCGCAAAAGCGGAAATTACTGCTGAAAATGCACAGTTGCGGATTTTTTGTCGCCAAAGCAAAAATCCCCTAGTATAAAACAAATAGACCGCGTTATTTTGGTATTTTGAGCATATCTTGAGTCCTAGAACTTCGATTGAGGTGATTTTCACGGTGTTCTTCTCGTCTTTTCATGGGGGTCAGTATCTAAATATAATATTTATATTTTAATATGATTACGAAAGTTCATTTTTGAATTAATCCATATTTTGATTGGAGAATTGATGGTTTCTATCAAAAACTTTTCTAAAGAGAATAAGTGATTTTTGAACATCGATTCGGAGTTGGAATTAGATGAAATTAGTATTGTTGGACTCGTAATTGAATGGGTGTTCGGATTTTGTATATTTTGTAGGGTTTCAAGGTGCAGGCCCGGGGGTCGATTTTTAGTTTTTGATAAAGATTGAAGCTTTATTATCCGGAATAGTTTCTTATGAGTTTTATTTATGCTTTGAAGTTATTTTGACTAGATTTAAGCCATTTGGAGGTTATTTCACTCGAGAAGTTCATTTTAGAGTAGCGGTCTAGCTTCTTTGATGTAAGTATCTTGCTTAACCTTGTGTGGGGAAATTATCCCTTAGGATTTGAGTCTTTTATGCTAATTGTATCATGTAAAGTTCGTGTACGCGAGGTGGAGAGTACGTGCGCGGGCTTATTTGTCAAAAATTGACTCTTTAGGGCTCGTAGGTTCTTACATTCATTAGATATCAAGTTGTTTTATTATGTTAAATTTTCCCATTTACTAGTTTCACCTCTACGTATTTTATTCGGATTTAATTGCTTCATGATCCACTCTTATTGACTATTTGACTCTTGTGTGCCTTGACTGAAGTTGTTGTGTTGGTTGATTTCCCAATGCACACGCAAGTGTACGTGGTCGACAAGTAATACAGGATTTTAAGTCCAGATATCGTACCCACAAGGACTTGTGTAAACTACTTGTTAAATCACTCTAATCGTTATTTAACCAAGCCAATATAAAATCAGGGATATACTATTCTATACTAAAATTCTATGAAATAACTAATTATCAAGTGACAAGAATTATTGTGATGTATTCAGTAGAGACAAATATTCCAGGGTTGTGGT
>ML399758.1:2270-49320 GCA_005239525.1 Nicotiana knightiana | reverse complement strand
CTCACCCCCCCCAAACCCCAAAACAACCCCCACCCTATTGGACAGTACACTCAAAGTCCAAACAACCCTAGCCCAGAAAACTCTCCCTTTCTCTCTCCTCATCTCTCTGTCTCTCTCTCTCTTCCAAATCTTTCAACTACTCTTTTCAAAAGTATTAAGTACTATTGGTTTCTCTTTCTTGTCTCAGTTTTAAACATTTTTTTAGAAAGAATTTGGACAATTTTGTTTAGGGATAGTAAAAATGGAAGTGAATAGTTTCAGCTCTGATATAGTTGCTTTTGGGAAAATAGTGATGAACTCTGTTCTTGAAGTTGTTGTCGCTGAGACCCTTTTGGCAGCTCAGAGATCTGTTGCTTCTCTGCTCATAATGGTATTAACACACTTTTCTAACTTCCACTTTCTTGTTTTCCTGTTAAAGTTTTGATTTTTATGTTGTGGGGTTTTGGATATCTTGTTCCTTTTTTTCTTCTTGCTGTTTTTTGGTCTGTTTTCTTGTAAATTTTTGATTTTTATGTTGTGGGGGTTGATAAATTTATCTGTTTTAGTTAAATTTCTAGTTTGTGACTATACTTTTCCTGAGCCGAGCCTCTATCGAAAAATAGCGTCTCTGACTTCACAAGGTAGGGTTAAGGCTGCCTATACACTACCCCAGACACTGGGTTTCTTGTTGATGTTGTAGTTAAATTTCTAGTTTATGTGTTTGTTATTGTGTTTCAAGTAACAACTTAAAATTGTGTGTATGGACTGTGTTCTTTTGAGTCACTATGTACTGGAGAACTCAGTTTATTTCTTAATTGGTGCTGTTTGTTAATTGGAACTCTTGAGTTTTTATGGATTTGGATTGTCACCTCATTTTGGTTGTTCAAGGTCACCTATAACTTGTCTGGATTTAGTTATTTAGGTTTAGAAAACTTTTGAATGGGTGCCTTGGAACAACGGTAAAGTTGTCTCCGTGTGACCTATTGGTCACAGGTTCGAGCCGTGGAAGCAGCCACTATTGGTTGCATTATGGTAGGCTGTCTACATTATACCCCTTGGGGTGCGACCCTTCTTCGAACCCTGCGTGAAGGCGGGATTCCTTGTGCATTGCTGTGCCCTTTTAGGTTTAGAAAACTTTTGCTTACACTTAATACACAGATCTTTTAACCTGTTTGACTTTGAAACAGAATTTACTCCAATACATGAATATTGAAACTGTTTCATTAACAAAGCTGTTACTTGAATTTCATTTAATGGATTAATAAATGTTTCAAACATGAAGTAACCTATTACTAAATTAGCATTGAAAGTCAATTCATAATTCCAAGCAATGGTGTAAATACTCTCACCTTGTTTTTGTGAATCTTGTGTACTTAAGCCCCATAGAAAGTTTCCTTTCACTAGTTCTATCAGTGAAAATGGTGCCAAAATACGCCATGTCCCCGCTCTTTTTTTTCATAATAACATGCGTGGTCGATTTAGTTCGAGCGGAGCTTACAAAAGTTCCATTGAGGCCTTATCTTAGAGGTAATCCAGGGCAATTGCCTGGACCAATTTCATCTCGTGATGGTATTTCAGTGGTCGAAAGAGTAGAGGGTTGCAATCCACAGGTACAGGCTTTCAAAATCGCATACTGAATTATGTGTTTTGCTAGGCTGTTATGTTTTACAAAAACTTCTAGCCTTGCTGGTCTACAATGTTTGGAGATGAGAAGTGGCTGAAGATTTGAATATTGGCTGTGGGATGGTAACGAGGCGGGGCGGGGCGGGTTTAAGCTCATGTAGGGTAGTGCTCGGGTTAAACTTATACGGGGTGGTGCACGGGTGGGCGGGTTCAAACATTTTATAAAGAATCAAAATGGTTGCGGCCTTGCGGGCCGGTTGTGGGTTTGAGCGTTTCTATCAACTATGCGTCAGACTGTTTTCAAAGTTTCCTAAGAATAGAAGCTAATTATATCTAAAAAGTTTTCAAAGTCATACCTTATTTTTGTATTCCATTTTCTATTACACTTTTTTGTTCACCCATTTTCTATTACTACACTTTATCCTTTTCTTTTCCTTTTATTGGTTCATGCTAAGACGAAATTAAAGTGATGCTGAAAGAAGGAGAAGTCTTGATTTTCAATTCTGTTAAAAAGACTCTGTTTGGTATTTTCTTTTTTATATTTGCGTAAATTATACTTCATCTTTCCATTTCGTTCTTTATTCATCCTCTGTTAATTATTTTTGGTTGCAAATGTCGTGTGGATATTTACTTTTTCAATATCCAAATCATTACACAGAGCTTTCCTTTTCATTCTTTGCTCATCTTATACCTGAAATAGAAACATTCCTATTACTTAGGCGGCAGGTTTTATGTCCCAAGGATGTTTCCAAACAACTGGATGAATAAAGTACAGCTGGATAGTAATTTTTTAGAATTTGAAGTGAGCATATGCAAGAAAAACTACTCATTAAAAATGGAAAAAATGAAAATAATTATATGCACGGCGGGGCAGGCAGGTTGAAAACAGAAAATTTCACTATGCGCGATGGGATGGGTTGAAACTTTGCATGTTGAGGCAACACCCGCACCACAACCACCCTGTCCCGCCCCATTGCCATCTATAATTGGCTGTGATAATTTTATTTACTTTTTGGCTTTTACCCTTGAATCCCGGCTGTTCTGCCTCAGTAAGCATAATTGCGTTTGTTTTTGGTATTTAGTGATGTGAAATTTCTTGTTCGCTACTTGTGATTAACCTTATGCAGTTCACATTTCTGCTTTTCCAGTGATGTTTCATTTACCTTTAATATGCAATGGTTCGGAACTTGTTGTTCCTCAAATTTTTTTCCATAGATTCCCTTGTGAAACGTTTTGGATTTCAGACAGGATGTTTGCTGAAGGATGGTGCTTTGTTGGCAGCTGCTCCGTTCTCAGAGTTGTTAAGCGCTGCTCCATTGTCAGAGTTGTTAAGCCCCGATAAAAGGTAATATCTGTTTCTCCTGTATTCTTGGTGTCACTGAACTGGAAGTTTTATGAAACAAGCTCCAACAACTATGCCTGTGTCAATTTCAGGTTTCCCTTTGGGTTGCTTGACCAAAAGAACGAAGCCTGTCGTGAGAACGAAGATGGCAGTGATACTGAGGATGACGATGAAGATGATGACGGAGATGCTGAGGATCAGGATGACGAGGATGATGCAAATGATGAAGATTTCTCTGGCGAAGAAGGGGGAGATGATGACGATGAAGGAGATCCCGAGGCGGATCCTGAGGCTAATGGTAATGAAGGGAGTGATGATGACGATGAAGATGATGAGGATGGTGATGAGGAAGGCGATGGCGATGACGATGACGATGACGAGGAGGAAGAGGAAGATGACGAAGACGACGAGGAAGAAGATCAACCACCTGCTAAGAAGAGAAAGTGAACTGCTTGTTAGATGTTTATTCTGCTCCTCTTATCATGGTTGAGAGTATGTAGTGGAAAAGAGGGAGGTTTAGCTTTTCTGTCTTTGCAAGTGTAGGAAATTAATCATCTTTGTTCAGAACAAAGATTGTTACCTATGAAACATGTTCTATTTAATTGGATTACCATTCTGCATGTTTTAGTAAGTTATCTTGTCAGTTGCCTATAACTGTAAACATGTTTCTTCTTCCTGTGAATTTTTTGGCGACGTGAGAGCTGCTCGATTGAAACCAGCATCCCTAGGGTAGACTCAGTTATTCGATACATGTGCTGGTGGGAGATAACATGTACTTAGTAAAAAGTACCTAATGATATAGTCGAGGTATGCAATAGTTGGCAACATACACCACCCTTAGCTATAAAAAGGGAATCGATATGTTTATCTAGTTTGGATGTGTTCTTTTTCTTTTGCTCATTCTACTCGTGTTTCTAGTTAATGTACATACGATTTCCTTTGAAGTTATAGCCTCTCCATTTGCTTTGAAGTGAGAAGTGAATGTTGTGTTAGATTTCCTTTAGTTTTTGGTCAATAAATAATCTGATAAAAGTATTTTGGTTTCTAGTGTAATTCTATATATTTTCTTGTTAACTCATCAGTTTCGTCACCAATAACCAAACCAGAATTATAATTTAATACGAAATCAAATGCAGCTCTTGGTGGAGGCTATATTATTCAAGATTTGGTTTGATGATTCTAGTGATAGCTACATCTGCTTTGAGCACCAATTTTTCTTTTTTCAAATTTCAAATACTAATCTTTTGGTCGTCGAGACTCGGGATTAGAAAATAATTTTAATATAAAATTTGGTATCAGGTAATACCTGTATAAGTAACATCTGTATAATTTTATACCAAAATTTCAATATAGGATTTTTATCTTTGCAAGAATAAACACTTAAAAGACCAAAATAACCCTTAATCCCATCATTCTGTGCTTTTAAAAACAAGAGTAAAATTATATACTTATATGTCCCACTTCTAATGCAATGTGTCCAAACGGAACTATCACACTATTACATGACTCTGTCATATCAAATTAACAAGACTCGTTACCTTACTTTTAAGTGAAAAACATTTTCCTTGGTAACAATCTCAACTTTCAACTTTATTTCGCTGCTTTAGCCATCACTTAAAACATTATTATCAATCTTTAATGGTCAAAAAGTTCATCATAACACTAGAAATTGTTTTCAGACTCTTATCACCAATCACCATAACACATTTTTCAGGAAAATAATTATCAGAGAATAAGCATTTCCCAAAAACATTTCTGTAAATGACCTCCTTCACGCCAAAAACACCCCAAAAATTAAGTTAGCCAAGACTTGAGAGAGAAGGAGCATTATTTCCACCACACACACAAAAGAAACGTCCGTCCAAAGTTTAGCATCGTACATTATTTCCACAAATAGAAGATGTTGATGTTCTAAATAGTACTCCAGAAATAAAATAAATCTAATATTGGGAGGATATGATATGAATAAGAGGTTTAATAAAACCACAATAGCAGGAGGGAAAATGATTAGGAAACCACAAAGTATTATTGCATTCCAGTTAAGTCTTTCCACCCACATGGTAAGACTTCATTGCAATATATTGAGGAATTGAAGACTTTCAAGCCTTCTAAATATGGTGCCATCGACGAGGTAAACCTGCATCGTAATAGAACCAAAGCTGCTTAGTTACCTGAATTGATTACATATACAAGAAAGCAACTGACATAAAGTGACGCCTGATATGCAAAGATTTTGCTGACTCACATTCTTTGCTGACAGGACATAAAAATCGCCAAAGAAAATGCAGGAAATCAATCATGCTGACCGTTAAAACATCAGAAATACACTTTGCAAGTACTAGTGCTGCAATTCGCATAGGTTTTTGTAAGACCATAATGCACGTTTGAAGATATTAATTAACAACTTTAGCAGCTTGAGAAATGCATCACAAGCACATTACTATCATCTAACCATCTTGCCACTGCAAAAACCTTCAAGAGCTCAATCACTAGTAATTCCAGGCACTCCATAATGTACCGTCCATCTAAAATAAGAATGAAAGTCATACTAGAGTTCTGTGGACATTATAACCAGTCGTGGGAGAATCCACCTTCACAACGGCCTGTACGCTTCATCTCAGACTAATACATCTTCCCGATATGCTTCATCTCAGACTATTATAAGCACACATAATATAATTCATGCATGTGCATATATACACACATACATAAATATACATATATATATGCCAAGTCTGCGCCCATTATCTTAAAGGAGTAATGGATCATTCATTGGTTCAAAAATCTTGGATCTACCTCTGAAGCCAGTTTGGCAATGGGTGACTGCCCAAGCACCCAAACCTAATATTATGCCGGTGAAGGAGGACTACTATGGTTCAAAGTTTCTTGAACCCAAGGTCTTGGTTCAGGTAAGCCTGGTTTACAGCCTAAATATTACTACTCCAACAGTCATATTATCTTGACAATGATGTATCATCAGGTTCACAAAGATTTGAACTTCAAACCATCTCAACTACTATAATGCACATATTTGAACTTTTTCACTCAGTCTCAGAGTAAGACAAATAAGGTCATTTACAAATTTTTTTGAGAAGTTAACAATTTGTATATTAATATAAAGACTTCACTGGAATTGTGAAGTCACCCATAATTACACTGTGAGTCTATTTACAATGATAGTCTATAATAGTCTATTTACTATAGTGCTATATTATTTGATTTTCCAAATCTGTATAGTGCAAAGTCCTAATGAATCCATAACTAAGCAAAACATGGATTTGGTATGAACTATGAATGGATTATGCCACATTTCCATCAGCAACACTGATCAAATTTAGCTCCACATGCTTCCCTCCTATTGTTAACCACAAAATAATGTATTGGACACTTAATTGAAGTCAGCAAATTCTGTGTGGGATAGAAATCAACCAATTATCATTTCATTCCTCAACTTATCAAACATTATTACATCAGATCACACATGTCAAAAATGACTTTACACAAATGTACACATACACAATAGAATACATGTAATTAGAATTAACGCATAGAAGATGCAGCAACAAAATCAACAAGCTCTGATCATGTTTAGTTATGCTTCCCTCCTATTGTTAAGAAACGAGGAATAATGTATTGTAAACTTAATTGAGGTTAAATCATTGTACTGAGATTAACATTGACCAATTACTTTTTAACACCAATCATGCTCGACACCTTCTAAATTTCATTTTATTCCCTAATTTATCAACTATTACATCAGATCATGGGCACATGCACTATTAGAATTGCAATTAACACAAAGAAAATGTAGCAATATCCAATAAAATAGTTAATCCGCTACAGGTAACAGTCACTTACTAAGGCAACTTTCCGGCCCGGAAAGTAGCAAACTTTGACACTTCTGAGTAGCTGTAATCAATGTCATTCTCCTTCAACAATGCCTCAATCATCGCCTTAACTTTCTCCGGCTCCGTGCTTTCGCATTCGATCTCATAACAAGTCCCAAAGTCATATATAGTCTCATCAACCTCTAACTCCACACCATTCCACTCAAACACATTCCTTACGTTCTTAAACCCGCCCAGTCCAATAAACCCTCCCTCCGCAACGTCAAATTCCTCTTTTGCCCTTTTCAAAACCCTAGATTCCACCTCCATCAGTTTTCTAGGGTTAGAAACGCATTCGTACCCCATTTTCGGATCGAATTCTTCTTCGTCCTCTTCTACTCGGCTAACGCCGTCAACAATTACGGCTTTAGCCTTGAGGCACACCATGCACTTCACGTTTTCTGAATTCTCGTAAAATCGAAGACGGAGAATGGCCCGGCGCGAGCTCAGCTCGCCGGCGGCGCCGTCGAAGAAAGTGTTGCGCTGGTGGTGGGTTTTAGTGTGATACGTCGAGAAAAGAGAGAGAACCTTCTGGTGTGCGGCTGAATCCGGTAATTTGAGCTTCACTTCAACCTCCATAACTACAGTTAGCTAAAATGTAACTTAAAAAACGGCGCTGTATGAGAAAAATTTATTGTGTATTAATTGAGGCCGATACGGTGGGATTTGGTGGAGGGATCGACGGCCGAGCGGTCGAAGTGTTGGAGGAGGGAGGTGGCGCCGGTGGTGCTGGTGGTGGTACTGGTGGAGGAGGAGGAAGCGGCGGCGATGGCGGCGGCGCGTTTGCGAGCTTCTTCGAGTTCTTCTTTATCTTCGATTTTTACTTCGATTTTGCTTGGCTTTCTTCTCAACATTTCTCCCTCCGTATATCTCACGCACTGACGCAGGGACTTGATAGCAAAAGTTCTGTGTTTTTGTATCTAGAGAAGGGAGAGCTTTAAATTTTACAATGAGACCCTCCAGTTATCTTACAATTGCGGAAATACTCTAAATTATACCTTTTTAACTACTCTCCGCTCTAGTTTATATGACACTATTATTTTATCATTCAATTAAATTAGAAGATAAAAAGGTGATATTTCTATATTTATAAATATTTTGGGTGTGTTTGGTATTTCTATATTTTCATGAAAAATATTTTTCTAGAGAATGTTTTCATGGAAAATGAGTGTTTATATCACTTGTTTTTCCTTGTTTGGATGGTAAGCTGAAACTTTTTTCGGAAAATATTTTTAATGTTTGGTTAGAGAGTAGAAAATAATTTTTTAGGAAAATAACTTTTTATGTTACTCTCCTCACCCCCTTTCCCCAACTCTCCATGTTTTTTGTCNCCCAAAACCCAAATACCCAACATATTCAGGACTCTATTTTATTCAACAATTTAGTTATTTTTTTAATTCACACAAATTCGAAGAAACTAATATTTTGCTTTACTTTTCTACGCAAAACAATGTTGAAATTTATGCTCCATAACTAAAAAGAAAGTACTCATTTTTTTCAACAAAAAGAAAGTATATTTTTTACATCATGAAAATACTCATTTTGTTGAAATGAGAGAAAAATACTTTTTCTACATCATAAAAAAATATTCTTTTTTGTTGAAATGAAAGAAAATATTTTTTCTAATCATGAAATAAAGTACTTTTTTCTGCTAAAATGAAAAGAAAAATATTTGTTTATATCATAAAAAAAAATACTCATTTGTTGAAATGAAGAAAAAGTACTCTATCTATAACATGAAAAGAAAATATGTTAATAAATATTTCTATTTAGGGGTGGAGGGTGGGGATGTGGTGGGGCGGGTGTGGGGTGGGTTGGTGGGGATGGGGGAATAGGGGGAATATTGAAAAAGAATTTTGAAAAATATTTTCTCTTTTCTTGATAGGGAAAATATTTTCCGTCAATTGGAGGGGTTCATGAGGAATATATTTTCCAAAACATTTAAGCCAACGAAACATGGAAAAATTGAAAAATATTTTCCTTCGTACCAAACATATCCTTTAACTTTTATTTTTTTATTTTACTCATCATAAGAAACTTTTACGATCACACCAGTATTATACAGTCCTATGTATCACAGCTTGCATATATACATTTTTCTATAAAAGTCAAGTTTTTTTTAGAATCTATTTTTATGTTATATTTTACTTCTATAACAATTTTTTCGTGCATATAGCAATAACATTTAGATTACTTGTTTATAACAGGCATGTAAAATCTTTAAGATTACCAATAATAAGTCTAGACTAAATATTTTTGAAAGTTCAATGCATCATTTATGATGAAAAATATTATGTTAGTCTATACTTTCATAAATAAGGTTTTCATTCAATTCCAACTAAAATATATGCTTATAATTTTGTTCAATTGCACAAACGAAAGTGTTGATGAAGTACACACTAAAATAGAAGATTCAATTATTAAGATCTTAGATTACATTCAAGGAAAAACTATTGAATATTTTTTTGCTGAAAATTTGGACACGAAGCTTGGCAAATTAAAGCGTTATATCGCCGGTAAAAGATAAGAATCTACAATTATAAAGTTCATCCATCAATCATAAAAAAATATGCTAGTTTAAATTTATTAATAATATGTTAGTTCAAATTTATTAATTTATTAATAATATGTTAGAGTTTATTATAAATTTATTAATAATATGTTAGATTTTAAATTTTAAATATTTCATTATGAATTTATTAATAATATGTTAGTTTTTTTAGATTTAATTAGTAAATTGGTATCTTTTGAGATTTTAAATTTGAATAATTTCTTATCTTTTACATGTAACATAAAAAGAGAAAAAAAATAATTTTTGAATAATTATTGTCTATAACAAGTAAATATTTATTAAACATTGAACATGTGTAGAGCAACCATTCATTATAATAGCCGAAAAATATGATGACCCGATAGGTCATCTTATATTTTAGAATCAAATTATGTATTTCAAACTCTTTAGAACCTCATTTTAGCCTTCCTTGATTTGCGTGCACAGTCCGAGTATTGGCCCGGAAGGTTTATATGTTAAAATTTGATAAAAACAAGAAATTTTGCCTAGAAACTTCATTTGAGTTGACTTCGGTTAATATTTTTTGTAAACGGACCCAGATCCATATTTTGACGATCCCGGTGGGTCCGTATCGAAATATGGGACCTGAGCGTATGTCCGGAATCAGAATCGGAGGTCCCTAGCCCGAGTTATGAATTTTTATTGAAAATTAAAAGTCAGAAAATTTAATGGTTTTTAAGAATTGGTTGATGTTTGGCCTTGTTGATACCGGGTCCATATTTTAGTTCCGGAGCCCGATACAGGTCCAATATAATATTTATGACTTATCTGTGGAATTTGGTAAGAAATGGAGTTGGTTTGACGTGATTCGGACGTCCGGTGGTAAAAATAGAGATTTCAAAGTTTTCTTGAAAATTTCATTTGATTTGGTATTCAATTCATAGTTCTAGGTATTATTTTGGTGATTTGATCGCGAGAGCAAGTTCTTATGATGTTTTTAGACTAGTGTGCACTTTTGGTTTAGAGCCCCGAGGCCTCGGCTGAGTTTCAGATAGGCTACAGAGTGAATTGGACTTGGAAATTTTAGCTGGTGTGCAGCAGACCTGCAGGTCTTGTATCTGCGAGATCTGGCTCGCAAATGCGAGCCTTACAATTGCGAGCCTCACAATTGCGAAGAACCTATCGCATTTGCAAGCAGTTGGGCTGGGGGGTGGACTTCGCATTTGCGAAGTATTGGTCGTATTTGCGATCATCTTCAGTTCGCATTTGCGAACACATGTTCACATTTGCGAAGACTGCAGGCCTAGGAACTTTTTCGCATTTGTGAAGAAAATGTCGCATTTGCGGGCTTCGTATTTGCGAAGCCCATGCTGCAAATGCGACATCTACAACTGAAGAAAATGAGACTTAGACGGGATTTTTGATTCATTTCCCAAATTTTCAAAACCTAAAACACAAGAGGTGATTTTTCAAAGAACTTTTCTTCCCCAAATCATTGGTAAGTGATCTTAAACTAATTTCTTTCAATCTTTCACTACTTTTTCATAAGATTCAACCAAAAATCTAAGGTTTTCATGGTGAAATTGGGGATTTTTGGGTAGAAACTAGGGATTTGATAAATTGGAGATTTAGACCTCAAATTAAGGTCGGATTCCAAAACCAATTATATAATCGGGATCGGGGATGAATGGGTAATCGGGTTTTGGTCCGAATTTCGGGTTTGGACCAAGCGGGTCCGGGTGTTGTCTTTTTCAAAAATGTCCTGAATTGAATTCTTTACAATCGTGGGTAGTTCCTAAGGCTTTATTTGAATTGTTTGGTTGGTAATTTGCTCGATTCTATTGGTTCAGAGGCTTGTTTGAAGGGAAAATCTGTGATTGAGCTTTGAGTTGGCCGTTGGAGTGAGGTAAGTGTCGTGGTTAACCTTGGCTTGAGCGATTAGGACTTAATTGTCTATTTGCTACGTGTTTAGATGTCAAGTACCACGTATAAGTGAGGTGATGAGTACCTATGCGTTGTTGTCGGGTTATAGCATGGGGGTGGGTCCTATTCTTGTAAATTGTTGCTTTCCTTGATAATATTATTCATGCTTAGACTAGTTAATTATAATGTTGATAATTATTACCATGTTTACGGATTTTGGTATTGATTGATGTTGAATCAAGTTGAGGTTGGTATTGTGGGACCGAATGTCGAAGTAAGATTTGATCTTGTTGTTTCTACCTCCCTAATTTCATTGTTCATTGTTTTGGTGAGGGAGAGTGTTAATGCACAAAGGGTGATACCGTGTCGTTTCTATTGACTTTTTGTGAGATTGAGAGTGTTAATGCACGAAGGGTGATGTCGTGCCATATTGTGAGTGTAATGCACGAAGGGTGATGCTGTGCCATGTTATGAGAGTTAATGCACGAAGGGTGATGCCATATCGTTTCTATTATATTATGGTGAGAATGAGAGTAAAAGAATGAAGGGTAATGCCGTGCACTTTTCCTTTATGGCGTTCATTGATTCTTGGTTGTTTATAGTATATTTACTGTTCAAGCTATCTTTCTGTTGTAATTCTCTATCTCGTATTTTCCCTCAGCATGTTTCCCCTCCCGATATTACATGTTTAGTTCTTTATTGTTACTTGTATATACACTGTTAAACTGTACAGGTTTGATTGTAGGTGTTTTTTCTTTGACTCGTTACTAGTTCGTCGAGGTTAGGATCGACACTTACCAGTACATAGAGTCGGTTGTATTGGTACTGAGCTCTACACATTCTGTGCAGATTTTGGTACCGGCTCTGGTTGATCGAGGTTGGCTGTTAGACCCGCACTTTGGAGACGCAAGGTAGATCTGTCGGCATTCATAGACCTTGAAGTCCCCGTCTATCTTTTCTGTTTTATTGTTTCTTTCATTCAAGCAGTTGTACTTCTTTTAGACTTGTATTTGTAGTAAATTCTAGAATGCTCGAGAATTGTGACACCAAATAGGGGTAGTGATAAATGATGAGGTTATTATAATATTCCGCACTCTTTATATCTTACTTATTGCTAATTACTGAATTGTAGTAGAATTGGTTTAATAATACTCTAACGTGACTTGCGTAGCAAGTGGAATGTTAGGCGCCATCACGATCCTGACGGTGGGAATTCCGGGTCATGAAAAGTTGTTATCAGAGCACTAGGTTACCTAGGTCTCACAATTAACGAGCGAGCTTAGTAGAGTCTGGGGGATCGCACGGAGACGTCTGTACTTATCTCCCAGAGGCTATAAAGTTTAGGAACAAATTTCACTTATATTCTTCTCTGTCGTGCGATTTTGTTTTCTCAATACTTATTGGACTCTTCTACTCTTATTCTCTCGCATATGGCGAGAACACGTACCACTTCTTCAGCTGAGCAGCAGCCAGAGCCTCTAGTGGCAGCTCCTACGAGGGGCAGAGGTCGAGGCCGAGGTAAGGGCAGGGCTCAGCCCAGAGCCCCAGTAGTGGAGCCTCAGGTTGAGTTTAAGGAGGAGGCTCCAGCCCAGACTGTTCCTGCCAGGCCAGCTCAGGTTCTAGAGGGGTTCATAGCCACCCCAGTGCTTCAGGATGCTTTGGTCTGTTTGGTGGGCCTTATGGAGAGTGTGGCCTAGACTGGCGCATTTCCCATGGCACCAACCGTCTCTCAGGATGGAGGAGGATCACAGACTCCTGCCACTCACACTCCGGAGTAGATGGTTCCCCAGTATCAGACTCCAGCAGCTCAGCTAGTCAGAGCAGTTCAGCTGGTTGTTGCGGCACAAGCTGGTAAGGGGCCAACTATGTCTTCTGAGACCTTATGGAGATTCGACAAGTTCACCAAGCTCTTTCTAGTTCACTTCAGTGGTGCTACTTCAGAGGATCCCCAGGAGTATCTTGACAGCTGTCATGAGGTTCTTCGGAACATGTGTATAGTGGAGACCAATGGGGTCGATTTTGCTGCATTCCAAATCACTGGTTCCGCCAAGAAGTGGTGGAGAGATTATTTATTGACCAGACCAGTAGGGTCGCCTGCTCTTACGTGGGACCAGTTTTCTTGGCTCGTTTTGGAGAAGTTTCTCCCGATTACATTGCGACAGGAGCATCAACGTCAGTTCGAGCATCTTCAGCAGGGCAGTATGACTGTTACTCAGTATGAGATCCGTTTTGTGGATTTGGCCCGTCATGCTCTTCTGTTACTTCCTACCGAGAGAGAGGTGAGGAGGTTTATTGAGTGACTTGTTCATCCTATCAAGTTGCAGATGGCTAAGAAGACTGGGAGTGAGATTTCTTTTCAGGAGGCTGCTAATGTTGCCAGGCGAGTTGAGATGGTTCTTGCTCAGGGAGGTTAGGGGTCTGACAAGAGACCTCGTCATTCCGGTGGATTCAGCAGTTCCTCATCTGGAGGAAGGGGCACTTTTGATAGAGGCCATCCACCCAGGCCATTTCATTCAGCACTCTAGGCATCCCACGGTGCTCCAGGTGGTCGTGGACCTCATATGCCTTATTCTGATCAGCTAGCCTATAGTGAACCACTAGCTCCTATCAGTGCACCTACACTCCAGAGCTTTCAGGGTGGTTACTCAGGTCGACATGGTCAGTTTCACGGCCAACAGTCACAGCAGCCGAGGTCTTGTTATACTTGTGGTGACCCGAGGCAAATTGCTAGATTTTTCCCTCGTGCATCAAGCAGTTCACAACATTAGAGTTCTCGTGTCCTGGCACCTGGTGCTGCACTACTCGCTCAGCCAGCTAGAGGTAGGGGTCAGGCAGCCAGAGGTGGTGGTCCGACCATTAGAGGTGGAGGTCAGGCCGCTAGAGGTGGAGGCCAGCCAACCAGGGGCCATCCTAGAGATGTAGTTCAGAGTGGTGGGGCCCAACCTTGATTTTATGCCTTTCCAGCCAAGCCTGGGGCTGAGTCATCCGATGTTGCTATTACAGATACTATTTCAGTTTGTAGTAGAGATGCTTCAATTCTATTTGATTCGGGGTTTACTTACTCCTATGTGCCATTATATTTTGCTTATATTTGGTCATGCCTCGTGATTATTTGAGTGCCCCTGTATGTGTCCACATCTGTGGGGGATGCTATTGTTGTAAATCGTGTTTATCATTCATGTGTTGTCACTATTGGGAGTCTTGAAACTAGTGTAGATCTTCTACTCGATATGGTTGATTTTGATGTTATATTGTGTACGGATTGGCTGTCACCTTATCACGCTATATTGGACTGTCATGCCAAGACGGTGACCTTAGCCTTGCCGGGGTTGCCTCTATTATAGTAGAGAGGGACTCCTGGCCATTCTACTAGCAGGGTTATCTCCTATATGAAGGCTAGGCGAATGGTCGAGAATGGGTGTTTAGCCTATTTGGCTTATGTTCGTGATTCTAGTGAAGAGGTTCCTTCTATGGATTCCGTGCCTGCTGTTCGTGAGTTTCCATAGGTATTTGTTGCAGATCTGTCGGGGATGCCACCCGACAGGGATATTGATTTCTGTATTGATTTGTCTCCGGGCACTCAACCCATTTCCATTCCGCCATACTGCATGGCCTCGCCAGAGTTGAAAGAATTGAAGGAACAGTTGCAGGATTTGCATGATAAGGGATTTATTAGACCTAGTGTCTTGCCTTGGGGTGCACCGGTGTTGTTTGTGAAGAAGAAGGATGGATCAATGAGGATGTGCATAGACTACCGAAAGTTGAACAAGGTCACTATCAAGAACAAGTATACATTGCCGAGGATTGATGATTTATTTGATTAGCTTCAGGGTGCCAAGGTGTTTTCGAAGATTGATTTGAGATCTGGCTACCATCAATTGAGGATTAAGGCATCAGATGTCCCTAAAATAGCTTTTCTGACTCGGTACGAACATTATGAGTTTCTGGTGATGTCCTTTGGGCTGGCAAATGCCCCATCATCATTCATGGATCTGATGAACCGAGTGTTCAAGCCTTATTTGTACTCCTTTGTGATTGTGTTTATTAACGACATCTTGATATACTCCCGCAGTCGAGAGGAGAACGACCAGCATCTTAGGATTGTGCTTCAGACTTTGAGAGACAGCCAGTTGTATGCTAAATTTACAAAGTGCGAGTTTTGGTTGGATTCAGTCGCTTTCTTGGGCTATGTTGTATCAATACAAGGCATTCGGATAGATCCTAAGAAGATTGAGTCAGTTCAGAACTGGCCTACACTCACTTCAGCCAGGGAGATCAGGAACTTCTTGGGTTTGGCGGGTTCACAACCCCATTGACCAGGTTGACCCATAAGGGTTCCCCGTTCATAAGGTCAGACGAGTGTGAGGCGAGCTTTTAGAAGCTCAAGACTGATCTGACTACAACACTGGTGTTGGTGTTGGTGTTTCCCACAAGTTCATGATCGTACACGGTATATTGTGATGCCTCCCGTGTTGGGCTCGGTGCGGTATTGATGCAGGAGGGAAGGGTGATTTATTATGCGTCGCGAAAGTTGAAAGTTCATGAGAAGAATTACCCTGTCTATGATTTAGAGTTGGCAGCCATTGTTCATGCGGTGAAGATTTGGAGGCACTATCTTTATGGCATGTCGTGTGAGGTTTTCACGGATCATCGGAGCCTTCAATATTTGTTCAAGCAAAAGGATCTCAATTTGAGGCAGATGAGGTGGTTGGAGCTATTGAAAGACTATGATATCACCATCTTGTACCATCCCGGGAAGGCCTATGTGGTGGCTGACGCATTGAGTAGGAAGACAGTGAGTATGGGCAGCCTTGCATTCATTCCAGTCGGTGAGAGGCCGCCTAGCATCAGATGTTCAGACTTTGACCAACCAATTTGTAAGGTTGGATTTTTCAGAGCCCAGCCGTGTTCTAGCTTGCACAGTCGCTCGTTCTTCCTTGTTTGAGCGTATCAGAGGTCAGCAGTATGACGACCCTCATTTGTTGGTCCTTAGGGACACAGTGCAGCACGATGGTTCCAAGCAAGTTACTGTTGGTGATGAAGGAGTCTTAAGGATGTAGGGTTGTGTTTGTGTGCCTAATATGGATGGACTTCGTGAGTTGATTCTTGAGGAGGCCCTCAGTTCCCAGTATTCTATTCATCCGGGCACCGCAAGGATATATCAGGATTTGCGACAACATTATTGGTGGAAGAGGATGAAGAAGGATATAGTTTCTTATGTAGCTCGGTGCCTGGATTGTCAGAAATTGAAGTATGAGCATCAGATACCCGGTGGTTTGCTTCAGTAAGTGGGAACGTATCGCTATGGACTTTGTTGTTGGACTCCCACGGACTCAGAGAAAGTTCAATACTGTTTGGGTAATTATGGACAGGCTGACTAAGTCAGCGCACTTCATTCCTATGGTAGTTACCTATTCTTCAGAGCGGTTGACAGAGATTTATATCCGCGAGATTGTCCATCTTTACGGTGTGCCTGTGTCTATTATTTCTGATCGAGGTACGCATTTCACCTCGCACTTCTGGAGGACAGTACAACGTGAGTTGGGCACGCAGGGCGAGTTGAGCACAACGTTTCATCCTCAGATGGACGGACAGTCCGAGCGCACTATTCAGATCTTGGAGGATATGCTCCACACATGTGTTATTGACTTCAGGGGATCGCGGGATCAGTTCTTTCCCCTTGCAAAGTTCCCATACAACAACAACTACCAGTCGAGCATCCAAATGGCTCCCTATGAGGCACCAGTTGGGTGGTTCAAGCCGGAGGAGGCTCGGTTGTTGGGTACAGATCTAGTACAGGATGCCTTGGATAAGGTCAAGATTATTCAGGATCGACTTCGAACAGCTCAGTCCAGGCAGAAGAGTCATGCCGACCGTAGAGTTCGTGATATTGCATTCATGGTCGGGGATAAAGTGTTGCTCGGGTATCACCCATGAAGGGTGTCATGAGATTTAGGAAGAAGGGAAAGCTGAGGCCTAGGTATATCGGACCTTTTGAGATTCTTGAGAGAGTGGGAGAGGTGACTTACAAGCTTGCATTGCCTCCGGGGTTATCAGCAGTTCATCCAGTGTTCCATGTGTCCCTGCTCCGGAATTATCACGGTGATTCGTCGGATGTGTTAGATTTCAACCCTGTCCAGTTGGACAAGGATTTGACTTATGAGGAGGAGCCGGTGGCCATTCTAGCCCGACAGGTTCATCAATTGAGGTCAAAGAGTTACCCTTCGGTCCGAGTGCAATGGAGAGGTCAGCTCGTCGAAGCAGCTACTTGGGAGTCTGAGTCGGACATGCGGAGTAGATATCCCCACCTATTCTCCAGTTGAGGTACTTTTCTATGTTCGTTCAAGGACGAACGATTGTTTTAGAGGTGAAGAATGTGATGACCCAATAGGTCATCATATGTTTTAGAACCAAATTCTGTATTTCAAAGCCTTTAGAACCTCATTTTAGCCTTCCTCAATTTGCGTGCGCAGTCCGAGTATTGGCACAAAAGGTTTATATGTTAAAATCTGATAAAAATAAGAAATTTTGCCTAAACACTTCATTTGAGTTGACTTCGATCAATATTTTTGGTAAACGGACCCGGATCCGTATTTTGACGATCTCAGTGGGTCCGTATTGAAATATGGGACTTGGGCGTATGCCCGAAATCGGAATCGGAGGTCCCTAGCCCGAGTTATGAATTTTTGTGAAAAATTAAAAGTCTGAAAATTTAATGGTTTTGAAGAAGTGGTTGATGTTTGGCCTTGTTCGTATAGGGTCCATATTTTGGTTCCGGAGCCCAATACATGTCCAATATAATATTTATGACTTATCTATGAAATTTGGTAAGAAACGAAGTTGGTTTGACGTGATTCGGATGTCCGGTGGTAAAAATAGAGATTTTAAAGTTTTGTTAAAAATTTCATTTTATTTGGTGTTCAATTCGTAGTTCGAGGTCTTATTTTTGGCGATTTGATTGCGCGAGCAAGTTCGTATGATATTTTTAGACTAGTGTGCACTTTTGTTTTAGAGCCCCGAGGGCTCGGGTGAGTTTCGATTTGGCTATGGAGTGAATTTGACTTTGAAATTTTAGCTGGTGTGCATCATACCTGCAGGTCTCGCCTTTGCGAGATCTGGCTCGCAAATGCAAGCCTGTAACGACCCCGTCGGTCATTTTTAGAGTTAGCACCCCGATCCCCTAATAACTGCTTTCCCCACTTTTATATCTGCTTATGGAACTTGTTGGAATGATTAGTTGTGAAATTCGGAGAGTTTTTGGTCACATAGTCCCTATATATGAGTTTAAGCTTTAGAAATCGCCATAGTTAGAACTGTGTGAAGACGGATCCGGAATGGAATTCCATAGACTCTGTTAGCTCCGCTGGATGATTTTGGGGTTAGGAGCGTGCCTGGATTGTGTTTTCGAGGCCTGTAGTAGATTTAGGCTTGAATTGGCGAAAGTTAGAATTTCGGCGATTTCGGCCGATAGGTGAAATTTTGGTACTGGGCTTGGAATGTAATTCCGAGAGTGGCTGCAGGTCCGCAGTGTCATTTATGACCTGTGTGTAAAATTTGAGGTCATTCAGACTAGTTTTGACGTGTTTCGACATCGGTTGTAGATTTTGGAAATTTCATAAGTTCTTAGGCTTGAATCCATGCATAATTGGCGATTTTGATGTTATGTGATGTGTTTTGAAGGCTCGACTAAGTTGGGATAAGGTATTAGGACTTGTTGGTAGTTTTGGTTGAAGTCCCGGGGGCCTCGGGTGTGTTTCAGATGCTCAACGGGAAGAATTTTGGTCTTAGGCTATTGTCGGTGTTGCTGAACCTGTTATTTACGCACATGCGGAATTGGGACCGTAGGTGCGGTTCCGCAAAAGCGAGGGGAGGAGTCGTAGGTCCGGTTTTAGGCTTAGGGGTCAGTGGTTGCAGGTGCGTCTCATGGACCGCAGAAGCGGAGCCGCATCTGCGAGGAAAGTGCCAAAGATGCGAAGTTTGAGGGGATTAGTGATTTTCGCATATGCGGAGCCCAGGCCGCAGAAGGGGGACCGCAGGTGCGGTCCTGGAAGCACTAGGAAGAAGTAAGAAAAATTGAGGTTTGATTTCATAAGTTCTAAAATCAATTTGGAGCTCGGGATTTGACGATTTTGAGTGAGTTTTAAGGAGAAGACTCATAGGTAGCGATTCCTAACCTTATTTCACTTGTATATCATTAATATATAGAAATTTCTTCAATATAATCAATACATTTGGGTGAAAAATCATGAAAGTGGGAGGAAGGTTCCCCAAATAGAAATCCGAGATTTGAATGATATTTTGATGTCGGTTTTCGATGATTCTTGTTCAAGTGAGTTCGCGAGTGAATGGGTGTTCTAAAATTGTAACTTACACTCATTTTCGAGACGTGGGTCCGGGGGACCTTTTGGGAAATTTTTCTAATTTCGCGTCTTAGCTTCGAATTTATTAGTTAAACTAGTTGCTTGTAATATTATTTACCCGATGCTATTTATTTGATTAGATTTGGGCCATTTGGAGTCAGATACTCGTGGCAAGAACGTGATTTCAAGTTTGATTTGAGCAGTTGAGGTAAGTATCTTGCCTAACATTGTGTGGGGGAAGTTGCCCTTAGAATTTGAGTCTTCTATGTTGGTTGTAGTCAGTGTACGCAAGGTGACGAGTGCATGCTCGGACTTATTTGTGGAAAAATTTGTCTTTTTGGAATCTTAGGTTCTTATATTCGCTGAGTATGAATTGTTCTTGGCATGATTGAATTTCCAAATTTCTAGTTTCATCTTTACTTGCCTAAATGTAGGATTTCCTACTTTTGAATTTACTCCTCTTGCCTATCTGACTTTTAATTGACTTATTTGAAGAATGTACTCCTTTTTACTGTCATACTAGATCCTCTTAACTGCTTATCTCAAATTGTAATTATCTTCATCTCATCCTATAATTGTTTTTGGTCTTAACTGAAGTTATAATTATTCTCCTGCTGCTTGTCCTTAAGTGAAATTGTTGCATATCCTCGTAACTGCTCAACCTTAAAAGAAGTTTAGATACTCTATACCTTAGTCGACTTGTCCTTTCTTGGAATTATTTGACTTGTGCTGTCTTCTTATTGTTGACTTGAATTTGTGGATTTGTTGCTTGTCTTATTTTTCCCTGGCCAAGTTGTTCCCTTTTGCTCTTAGTATTCTGTGTCGTGATTATTCCTTGTGAACGATGTTCTACTGTTTCTTTGTGAATTGAAGTTATTGTATTGATTTATTCGCTGTATCTTGTGTCATTGTCCTGGTTTCTTTGTATTTGTTGTGGTGATGTACGAGTCTTCTGCCGTGCTATAGTTGTTGTCTTTGGTTGTTGAACTGCATATTTAAATTGGTACTACGGACGTATTCCGGGAGATTTTCCCCTGTATTTCATATTTAAATTGGGACTACGGACGTATTCCAGGAGCTTCCCCCATGTACTGCATATTTAAATTGGGACTACAGATGTATTCCGGGAGCTTTCCACCTGTATCGCATATTTAAATTGGGACTACAGACATATTCCGGGAGCTTTCCCCCCTGTACTACATATTGATTTTGGGACTACGGATGTATTCCGGGAGATCCTCTGTATTGTGTGATGAATTCGGGACTATGGGACGGGATCCCGATAGATTTTATCAAAGGAATTATGTCTGAAAGACAATTATATTGGAAAGTCCAATTTGAAAAACAATTATCTTGAATAAAACTATGTTGAAGGACATTCCTTTGGAAAAAGGATATTTGAAAAATGTTTATGTTGCAGAAAAACTATGTTTTAAGGACACTTTCTTTGGAAAAATATATTTGAAAAGATTTGGTCTTCAAGAAAATTATGTCTGAGATACATTTGTTGGGAAAATTATATTTCAAAAGAATTTCCCCTTTAAAAAGGATCTTACCTTAAAGTTTTCAATATAGAAAATTGCGGGTGAAAGCTTACACTCGAAGATTTGACCATTTTAATGGTATTTGTGGCCAAGGCCTTGTGTGGAGACTAATGTAGTGTTGAGTTACTACTTATCCTTATTGTGTTGTGATTTTCGGTCTTGGGTTGTGTTCCCGTCCATCCTTCTGTGTATTTTTATTATGTTCCGCCGTTAATTGCTGCATTTCCTTCCGCATTGCAGTTGTTATGTTGTTAACTATGTTGTGTAGTCATTAGATAGGTGTCATGCCCTATCATTCCTATATTTATGCATATTGATTTATTAGACTAGTGGGTGTCTTGACTAGTCCTCGTCACTACTTCACTGAGGTTAGTCTTGATACTTACTGAGCACCGTTGTGGTGTGCTCATTCTACACTTCTGCACATTTTTTGTGCAGATCCAGGTATTGATTCTTAGTAGTTGTGCTGACTCTTGCTGAGGAGACTCAAGGTAACCTACTGCTGCATTCGCAGGCTTCAGAGTCACCTTCCTATTTTGTATTTACACTGTTTTCACTACCCCCTAACAGTTGTATTTAGAAGTTGTAGCAAAACTCTTTATAGAGCTTATGTCTTGTACTACTGGGTTTTTGGGAATATGCAATGTATAAAGAATTATTTATTTTTGAAAATATTAGATTTTATTTATTATTGTTGCTATTGCATGAAAGTAGACTTACCTAGTCCTTAAGACTAGGTGCCATCACGATACCCAATGGAGGAAAATATGGGTCGTGACAAGTTGGTATTAGAGCTCTAGGTTCATAGGTGTTACGAGTCATAAGCGATTCTAGTAGAGTCTTGCGGATCGGTGCAGAGACGTCTATACTTATCTTCGAGAGGCTACCGAGCTATCAGGACAATTCCATTTCTTTCATTCCTATCGTGCGAGTTCATTGACCTTGAAGTTTGAATTTTGTCACTCTATTCTCTCACAAATGGTGAGGACACGAACCGCGGTTCCTGATGATGTCACCCCCGAGATAGATGTCGCTAGGGGCAGAGGACAAGGTCGACGAGGAGCACGTGCCGTAGTTAGGCCACCTACCAGAGCAGCCATTGAGGAGCCACCAGCAGTTCCAGTTGGGGAGCAGGCAGCAGAGGCGCCTGTTGTTACCCCCAGGATTCAGGAGAATTTAGCACAGTTCTTGAGCATGTTTGGTACATTGGCTCAGGTAGGGTTACTTCAGGTTGCACCAGTTGCTTCACCGACCGGGGGAGGAGCCCAGACTCCCAGCGTCCACACTCCAGAGCAGCGAGTTCACGTTGGTCAGGGTCCAAGTGTCATAGTGACACAACCTGTGGTTCCAGTTCAGCTCAGGTATACGATGATGATTTTGCCCACAATGGCCGATATGATATGATGGGATGCCCTCAGAGGCTGATGATGTTATGAAACATATACCTATGCACGACATGACATTCATACGCATATGCATGATGCTAAAAGTGATTTATTATTACAGAGTTATCCAGACATACAGGTTGAGTCAATTACTCTATATATCTTCCATGCCTCTTATGTATTTATTTATGTTCCTTACATACTCAGTACATTATTCGTACTGACGTCCCTTTTGTCTGGGGACGCTGCGTTTCATGCCTGCAGGTGAAGGTAGGTGAACTGACGGTCCCCCTTCTTAGGATCCCTGATCAGCGAGAGTTGGAGTGCTCCACTTGATCTGGAGCTACTTTTGATTTTGGCACGATACGTTTGTATATAGATATATATGGGAATGACGTGGCTCAGACCCGTCTTTATACAGTTATGTTTCTATTAGAGGTCTGTAGACAGTATGTCTAGTTGGATAGTATGTGGCCTTGCCGGCTTCCAGTTTTGAGATGTATAATTGTCTATAGCAGCCTTGTCGGCTCGTCCTACGTATGTTGTACGTATATGTATGTATGCCTTTTTGTGCAGATTTCTTTCATGTATAATGTTCTCGTAATTCAGCAGATGTTATTCAGGTTCATGTTTTAGACGCATGTTTAGGGGTGTTTGACAGGTAGGACTCAGGCACCCGTCGCGGCCCATCAGTTTGGGTCGTGACAGTTTAATTAAGCCATAATTGACTTACTTCTATTTTGCATATTTAAATTGGGACTACGGACCGAGATCCGGGAGCTTTTCCCCTGTACTGAAATGCATATTTAAATTGGGACTACGGACTGAGATCCGGGAGCGTTTCCCCTGTACTGCATTGCACACTTACTGTTGAGATATATGTTGTGCTGAGCCGAGGGCTCTCTTTCTGTTATTAAATCTTACCATTTTCATTAAATCCTGCTTATCATTGCTTAGCTATGTTTCACTGTTTTAAATTATATATATTGACTTGCTTTACAAACTCAGTAGGGTCTCAACCTGACCTCGTCACTACTTGACTGGGGTTAGGCTTGGCACTTACGGAGTACCGAATGTGGAGTACTCACGCCCTTTCTTGCGCATGTTTTTCCCATGTGCATATCCAGGTACCAGCACCCCGTATTGTGGCTAGGAGTCATTCTAGCAGCAGCCAGGAGACCGCGAGGTAATTCTGCCGCATCTGCAGAATCCCACCAGTCCCCTTCTACTCTAGTATAAGCATAGAAAACTTGTGTATTTTTCCACTGTTTCATTGTATAGAGCTACATTTAGTATAGAGCTTGTGACTATGGTGACATTCCGGGTTTTGGGATGTAAAAATGTATATGCTGAGCAACTACGTTATATCTACTTGAGTTCTTTTCTGTCTTTATTTTATTGATACTATCATTTTCCGCAAATTTTAGGCTTACCTAGTCATAGAGACTAGGTGCCATCACGATACCTTTCGGAGGGTAAATTGGGTCGTGACAAGTTGGTATCAGAGTGTCTAGGTTCATAGGAGTCACAAGTCACAATCCGGTTTATTAGAGTCTCGCAGATCGGTGCGGAGACGTCCGTATCTATCTTCGGGAGGCTATGTAATTGTTAAGAACAATCAAATTCTTTGGAATTCCTTATCGTGCTAGTTGTTGTCATCAAATTCTTAAACTATATTCTATTCTTGCTTGCAGATGGTTCGTACCCGTACCAGATGTACTGATGACCAGGCACTTGAGCCCCCAGTCAAAGACACCAGAGGCAGGGGACGAGCACGCGGTGCAGCCCGAGCACCGGCTAGAGCAGAGGTAGAAGAGCCCCCAGTAGCTACAGTTGGAGGGGAACAGGAGGTCCCTACTGTTACTCCAGAACTCCAGGAGACATTGGCCCAGTTCTTGAGTGCCTTCAGTACTCCGTCTCAGGCGGGTCTACTCCCAATAGATCCAGCTACATCCTAGGCCGGAGTAGGGACACAGACTCCCGCAGCCCGTACTCCCGAGCATAGGGTTCATTTTGGGCAGGTTCCAGAGTATATTCCTATGCCCCCAGTAGCTCCAGCTCAACATGAGACTAGGATAACTGTTCCTGAGGCAGAGCAGCTCCGACTTGAGAGGTACAAGAAGTACCACCCACCTGAGTTCAGCGGACTAGCTTCAGATGATGCCCTGGGTTTTCTTGAGGGGTGTCATCGCATTCTCCGCACTATGGGTATTGTGGAGACGAGTGGGGTTTCTTTCACTACTTTCCAACTGAGGGGAGCAAATTATCAGTGGTGGCGTGCTTTTGATCTTAGTAGCCCGGACGAGGCAGCTTCACTTACTTCGGCTCAGTTTTTCGAGATGTTCTTACTTGAGTTTATCCCTCAGAGCTTCAGGGATGCTTGGCGTGCGGAGTTTGAGAAGCTATGCCAGGGTGCCATGAATGTGTCAGAGTATGCAGTCCGTTTCAGCGATTTGGCTCGCCATGCACCAGCTTTAGTTGTCACTGTCAGAGAGAGGGTTCGACTCTTTATTGAGGGACTCTACCCCAGCATTCGGACCAGCATGTCCAGAGATCTGGAGACCGATATTACTTACCAGTAGGCCGTGAGTATTGCTCGGAGGATTGAGACTATGTTAGCCCGGGACAGGGAGGAGAGAGAGGCCAAGAGGTCTTAGAGATTGGTCATTTTTCAGGAGCCCATTCACTAGCAGCACGCTATGGTAAGGGTTTTTTGAGTCGCCATGTTCATTCAGCTCTACCAGCAGCCAGCAGTATTCCAGCTCCTCCTAGACCTCAGGAGCCTTATTATGCACCACCAGTATCTCAGGTGCCTCCTGCTCGAGGTGCTATCACTGGCCAGCCCAACAGGCCAGTTCAGAGTCAGCAGCGGCCGCCACGTCCTCCGAGGGGTTGTTTTGAGTGTGGTGATCCTTGTCATATGATCAGAGATTGCCTCAGAGTGAGGAGGGGTGCACCACCTCGATTTATCAGGTTCCACGTCTTCCACCAGGTCCCCCAGCTATTCTTCTATCCCCAGCTGCTACCCCACCACCTCAGGCAGCTCGAGGTGGAGGTCGGGGAGGTCGAGGTCACCCTAAAGGGGGAGGCCAGGCCAGGTACTATGCTCTTCCGGCCCGTTCCGAGGCCATTGCTTCAGATTCAGTCATTACAGGTATTGTTCCCGTTTGTCATAGGGATGCATCGGTATTATTTAACCCAGGATCTACATATTCATATGTGTCTTCCTCTTTTGCTTCACATCTGGGGATAGTCCGAGATTCTTTGAGTTCCCTTGTTTATGTTTCTACTCCGGTGGGAGATTCTCTTGATGTTGACCGCGTATATCGGTCATGTTTGATTTCTATCAGTGGTTTTGAGACTAGAGTTGATTTACTACTACTCAGTATGGTAGAATTCGATGTTATATTGGGTATGGACTGGCTGTCTCCTTACTATGCTATTCTTGATTGTCAAGCCAATACCGTGACGCTGGCTATGCCAGGATTACCGAGGTTAGAGTGGAGAGGTTCCTTAGAGTATACTCCCCGCCGAGTCATTTCTTTTCTTAAGGCTCAGCGGATGGTTGAAAAGGGGTGTGATGCATATTTGGTTTATGTGAGAGATGTTAGTGCTGAGGCCCCTACAATTGAGTTAGTTCCAGTTTTCAGGGACTATCCTGATGTATTTCCAGCTGATCTTCCGGGTATGCCACCCGATAGAGACATTGATTTCGGCATTGACTTGTTGCCGGGCACTCAGCCCATTTCCATTCCTCTCTATCGCATGGCCCTTCCTGAGTTGAAGGAGTTGAAGGAGAAGATACAGGAGTTTCTTGAAAAGGGATTCATCAGGCCCAGTGTATCACCTTGGGGTGCTCCAGTGTTATTTGTGAAGAAAAAGGATGACTCGATGCGTATGTGTATTGACTACCAGCAGCTGAATAAGGTGACAGTGAAGAAAAAGTACCCATTTCCTCGCATTGATGATCTATTTGACCAGTTACAGGGTGCTAGGGTGTTATCCAAGATTGATCTATGTTCTGGTTATCATCAGTTGAATATTCGGGAACCGGATATCCGGAAGACTGCCTTCAGGACCAAATATGGCCACTATGAGTTCCTTGTTATGTCATTTGGGCTGACCAATGCCCCAGCAGCCTTCATGCACCTGATGCACATCATATTTCAGCCTTATCTTGATACTTTCGTCATTGTGTTCATTGATGGCATCTAGTATATTCTAGGTCCCAGGAGGACCATGAGCAATACTTGAGGATCGTGCTTCAGACATTAAGGGAGAAGAAGTTGTATGCCAAGTTTTCTAAGTGTGAATTTTGGCTTGATTCTGTGGCATTCCTAGGCCACGTGGTGTCTTCGGATGGGATCAAGGTAGATCCAAAGAAGGTGGATGCGGTACAGAGTTGGCCCAGACCGTCCTCAGCTACTGAGATCTGCAGTTTCCTCGGTTTGGTTGGGTATTATCATCGTTTTGTGGAGGGATTTTCATCCATTTCAGCGCCTATGACCAGACTAACCCAGAAGGGTGCATCTTTTATATGGACTGAGGAGTGTGAGGAGAGCTTTTAGAAGCTCAAGACAGCCCTGACTATAGCTCCTGTGTTGGTTTTGCCTACCGATTCCGGGTCTTATACAGTTTATTGTGATGCTTCGAGGATTGGCTTGGGATTGGTGTTGATGCAGGACGGTAGGGTGATTGCCTACGTCCAGACAGTTGAAGGTCCATGAGAAAAACTACCCTGTTCATGATCTCGAGTTGGCAGCAATTTTTCACTCCCTGAAGATATGGCGTCATTATTTATATGGTGTTCCTTGTGAGATATTCACAAATCACCGGAGTTTGCAGCACATATTTAGGAAGAAGGATCTAAATTTGCGCCAGCGTAGGTGGTTGGAGTTGCTAAAGGACTATGAAATCACTATATTATACCACCCGGGGAAGGCCAATGTGGTGGTCGACGCCTTGAGTCGCCGGGCGGAGAGTTTGGGGAGTTTGGCATACCTTCATGCAGCTGAGAGGCCTCTAGCCTTAGATGTTCAGTTCTTAGCCAGTCAGTTCGTGAGATTGGATCTTTCTGAGCCTTGCCGGGTATTAGCTTGTGTGGTTGCTCGATCTTCCCTTCATGACCGTATCAGAGAGCGGATGTATGATGATCCCCAACTTTTGGTTCTTCAGAATAGAGTCCGGTGGGGTGATGCCAGAGATGTGACTATAGGAGATGATGGGGTGATGAGGATGCATGGCAGTATCTGTGTGCCCAATGTGGATGGGATTCGGGAGTTGATTCTTGAGGAGGCCCATAGTTCGCGGTATTCCATCCATCCGGGTACCACGAAGATGTACCAGGATCTGAGACAGCACTATTGGTGGCGAAGAATGAAGAAGGATATAGTGGAGTTTGTAGCCAAGTGTCTCAACTGTCAGCAAGTCAAATGTGAGCATCAGAGACCGGGAGGGTTACTTCAGCAGATTGAGCTTCCAGAGTGGAAGTGGGAGCGGATCACCATGGACTTTGTGGTTGGAATTCCTCGGACTTTGAGGAAGCATGATGCTATTTGGGTGATTGTGGATCGGCTGACCAAATCAATCCATTTCATTCTAGTACTGACTACATATTCATCAAAGAGGTTGGCTGAGATTTATATCAGAGAGATTGTTCGCCTCCACGGTATTCCAGTATCTATCATTTCAAACAGAGGTACACAGTTCACCTCACGGTTCTGGAGAGCCGTTCAGCAGGAGTTAGGCACCAGGGTAGAGTTGAGCACGACTTTTCACCCACAGACGGATGGGCAGTCCGAGCGCACGATTCAGATTCTCGAGGATATGATCCGTGCCTGTGTGATAGATTTTGGAGGGTCATGGGATCGATACTTGCCTCTTGCAGAGTTTGCTTATAACAACAACTACCAGTCCAGCATTCAGATGGCGCCATATGAGGCTTTGTATGGTAGGCGGTGCAGGTCTCCCGTGGGATGGTTTAAGCCGGGCGAGGCTCGATTGTTGGGTACAGACTTGGTTCTCGATGCCCTGGACAAGGTGAAGGTGATTCAGGAGAGACTTCGCATAGCTCAGTCCAGGCAGAAGAGCTATGCAGACCAGAAGGTTCGTGACTTGGCATTTATGGCTGGTGGTCGAGTTTTGCTTCGGGTATCGCCTATGAAGGGCGTCATGAGGTTCGGTAAGAAAAGCAAGTTGAGTCCGAGATTTATTGGCCCTTTTGAGGTGTTGCGAAGTGTTGGGGAGGTTGCTTATGAGCTAGCCCTACCTCCCAGCCTAGCAGGGGTTCATCCGGTGTTCCACGTATCCATGCTCCGGAAGTATTACGGTGACCCGACTCATGTTTTGGATTTCAGCTCAGTCCAGTTGGACAAGGATCTATCATATGTTGAAGAGACTGTGGATATACTGGACAAATAGGTCAGAAAGCTCAGATCGAATAATATTGCCTCAGTTAAGGTTCAGTGGAGGGGTCAGCCAGTCGAGGAGGCGACTTGGGAGACCGAGCAGGATATGCTAAGTCAGTACCCTCATCTTTTCCTAGCTTTAGGTATGTTTCTATTCTCGTTCGAGGACGAACGATTTTCTTAAGGAGGGGGGGGATGTAACGACCCGGTCGGTCGTTTTAAGAACTAACTCCCCGATCCCCTATTAACCACTTCTCCCATGTATATTTATGTTATTGGAACTTGTCGGAGCGTTGAGTGATGAAATTCGGGGTGATTTTGGACACATAGTCCATAAATGTGGAATTTAGCTTTGAAAATCTGGCCGTAGCTAGATATGTATGAAGAAGGATCCGGAATGGAATTCTTTCGACTCCGTTAGCTCCGTTGGGTGATTTCGAGGTTAGGAGCGTGTTCGGAATGTGTTTCTGGGGTCGGTTGTGGATTTAGGCTTGAATTGGTGAAAGTTAGATTTTCGGCGATTTCGGCCAATAGGTGAAATTTTGATATCGGGCTTGGAATAGATTTTCGAAAGATACAGCAGGTCCGTAATGTCATTTATGACATGTGTGCAAAATTTGAGGTCATTCAGATGAGTTTAGACGTGTTTCGGCATCAGATGTGAATTCTAGAAATTTCCTAAGTTCTTTGGCTTGATCTATGCATAATTGATGATTTTGATGTTATGAGATGTGTTTTTAAGGCTCGACCAAGTTTGAACAAGGTACTAGGGTCAGTTGGTAGGTTTGGTTGATGTCCCGGGGGCCTCGGGGTTGTTTCGGATGCCCAACTGGTGAGTTTGAGAAGTTGAGAAACAGCTGAACCATTCTGGTTCTGGTGTCTGGCACCTGCGATGGTATTTCCGCAGGTGCGGACACGCAGGTGCGAAGGGGGTGCCGCAGGTGCGACCCCAGGCCATTAAATGAATTTCTGCACCTGCAATGGTATTTCCGCAGGTGCGGGCACGCATGTGCGAAAGGGGTGCCACAGGTGCAACCCAAGGCCACTTAATGAACTTCCGCACCTGCGATTGGGTTTCCGCAGGTGCGGCACCGCAGGTGCGGCACCACAGTTGCGAAATGTATGGGCGGTTTATACCAAAAATCCGAAGGTATGAATTTCATAATTCCAAAATTTATTGTGAGCTCGGAACTTGGCGACTTTCAGTGGGATTTGAAGGGAAGGATCATAGGTAACATCTTCTAACCTTAATCCCTTTGTATATCGATAATCTCTATCATTTTCCTTAATCTAATCAATGAAGTTGGATGAAAAACCATGGAAATGGGATGAAATTTTCCCAAGTAGAAATCTGAGGAATTAGGGAGATTTAGACATCGAATTTTGTTGATTCTTGTTCGAGTGGGTTCATGAGCGAATGGGTGTTCGGGAAATATAAATTTTACCCGATTCCAAGATGTGGGCTCGGAGGGAATTTCTGGGCAAATTTTTTAATTTCGCGTATTAGCTTATAAATAATTAGCTATTTTGTTCCCTTGAAGTGATATTTACACCATACAATCGATTTGAATAGATTTGGGCCACCCGGAGTCAGATACTCGTGGCAAGAGCGTGGCATTGAGTTGATTAGTGCGGTCAAGGTAAGTTGCTTGCCTAATTCTGTGTTGGGGACTTTCCCTTAGGCATTTTTATATTGATTTTGTTACGTGGACGCCGTGTACGTGAGGTGACGAGTGCGTGCACGGGTCATTATTGCTAAAATCCTATTTCTACTCCTATGAAATCACTCATTTTCATTCATATACTACTATTTCTATCTTAATTGAGTAGATAACTTAAGAGTAAGCATGCCTACCTGTTCTGACTTGATTTCCTCTTATTTGATACTAGTCACATCATGCTTAGGTTGCTTTACTCTATTCCTGCCTGTTATTTTTTTGGACTGTTTAATTAAGCCATAATTGACTTACTTTTGTTTTACATATTTAAATTAGGACTACGGACCGAGATCCGGGAGCTTTTCCCCTGTACTGCATTTCATATTTAAATTGGGACTACGAACCGAGATCTGGGAGCTTTTNTGAGATCCGGGAGCTTTCCCCGTGTACTGCATTGCACATTTACTGTTGAGATATATGTTGTGCTGAGTCGAGGGCTCTCTTTCTGTTATTAAATCTTACCGTTTTCGTTAAATCCTGCTTATCATTGCTTAGCTATGTTTCACTGTTTTAAATTATATATATTGACTTGCTTTACAAAATTAGTAGGGCCTCAACCTGACCTCGTCACTACTCTTGGCACTTACGGAGTACCGAATGTGGAGTACTCACGCCCTTTCCTGTGCATGTTTTCCCCATATGCAGATCCAGGTACCAACAACCCGTATTGTGGCTAGGAGTCGTTCTAGCAGCAGCCAAGAGACCGCGAGGTAATTCTGCCGCGTCCGCAGAATCCCACGAGTCCCCTTCTACTCTAGTATAGGCATAGAAGACTTGTGTATTTTTCCACTGTTTCATTGTATAGAGCTACATTTAGTACAGAGCTTGTGACTATGGTGACATTCCGGGTTTTGGGAAGTAAAAATGTATATGCTGAGCAGCTACGTTATATCTACTTGAGTTCTTTTCTGTCTTTATTTTAATGATTCTGTCATTTTTTGCAAATTTTAGGCTTACTTAGTCATAGAGACTAGGTGCCGTCACGAAACCTTTCGGAGGCCAGCACTAATATTTCCTTCAGTGTGACCACGTCTCCAGCCACGCGATCGCGATGCACAGTCCAGACCACTCTACGCGTTCACATACCAACACACGTGTTCGCATATCTCAAATATCCATCCCGCACACGCGCCTCAAAACACCTATGCGATCACACAAAGGGCCACGGGACCGCACTGCTTCAGCTGCCCAACCTATGCGATCGCAATCCTCATTACGCGATCGCATAGAACAAACCTGCCTGCCTCAAACTTTAAAAAAATATTTTTTTTTCACTCTTTCCTTTGTATTTTCGATTTTCTGTTTTCTGTTTTTTTATTTTTCTGCACCACTCACTTCCNCCCTCCCCCCTCCCCCCTCCAAAATAGATATTTTTTTTATATTTTCAGTTCTGCTTTTTAATTTTTCAATTTATAGGTTCGAAATTTTACGAGTTCTAAAGTTATGAGTTCGGAGGTTTATGTGTTTGGAAGTTTGCGGGTTTATAAATTATAGAGTGTACGGGTTTGAAAGTTTAACGGTTAAGAAGTTTATGAAATTTGTGAGCTCGGACGATTGTTGGTTCGAAAGTTTATGGCTTCATGTTTACTGTGACCAAATTATAATTTATGAATATTCTTGAGAAATTATTTTCCTTAATTTGCGTACCAAACAGCGAAAAATGAGTAAGATTACTATTTATTTTTTAAGAAAATATTTTCTTGAAAAACATTTTCCATTATATCAAACACACCCTTAGTGTTAAAAAAAAATCTACTAGCCAAGAATATGAACCTACATGTTTTTAAAGAATACTATTAATCTATTATGTTGTTTATATTTTCCTCACTTAGGGGAAACACCAGAAAAGAGTGTTTTTTGTTCAATTATTAAGTTTAGCACAAATGCAAGAGCTTGCTTTCGAATTATTCAAGATTTCAATTCAAAGGGTACAAATTTTAGGATGCTTAGCACTTAAAGTTATTATGTTTTCTTTTAGTTTTATGAGTTTCGAATTTGATATTGAAATTATAGCGATATTTATATATTACATATCGAAAATACAAATGTTCAGCCAAACGAATAACAAACAACCACATACGTACCTTACGTATCATTGACAATCTAGAATCTTATTAAATTGCAAATTTAATTTTTAATTGTGCATGTCGATAAAATATTGAAAAAAAAAAACTTATAAAGAGTCGGTCTCAATGGGAAAAAAATAAAAGAAAGACACTACTCCGTACTACACAATAATTTACCTGTGAATATAATTTATTGGTCCTTCGTGGACATCTGATAAAAAAAAAATAGTAATAATATATTGGAAGTCTGACATAAAAATTAAAATCTCATCAAAAAGGTTCTCAAAAAGGATTTGTATTAAAATCTATCGAAACCCTCATAGCTAATTGTGGAGAGGTCACACTCAAGGTGAACCAATTCATAGGTGTTTATAAAAATCCGAAAAATCGAATCAAATCGAAGATCGAATCAAATTGACTAAAAAAATTTGATAGTTTTTTTTTGGTTTGGTTTAGTTTTGGTTTTGAATTTTAAAAACCGATTAAATTTAGTTTAGTTTTTTATTTTTATCAAAATATAACCGGAAAAAATCGAACCAAATCGACTATAGAAGTAACTATTTAAAATTTATTATTATTATATATATATATATATATATTTTATACACAGTTTTCTAAAATTTTATGGTACATATTAATTGTTTGCACTTTTAGTCTAGTTCTTTGCTATTATAATAATCCAGTTCTTTGCTTTTACATTCTAGTTTGATTGGTAGTTTTCTTTTGCTAAGTACAAGAACCTATTTCGTGTTAAAAATGATCTATTTTTATTTGAGTTCTTAAATTATTCATCACTATTTAATTTAATTATCATCTATATAAATTTAATTTAAATTATTCATCTATTATCATCTATTTAATTTAAATTAATTTAATTATCATCTATTTAATTTAAATTATTCATCACTATTTAATTTAATTATCATCTATATAATAATAAATTTTAAATAGTTACTTCTTGATAAATGACAGATTTTTCAAAAAGCAATTGGTTTGAAAGTATTACGTTGAAAATCTACTCGCTGGAATATGTATTTGGTAGTGTGTGTCTCATATTTTAGAAAAACTCGATAAATAACCGAAAAACGAAAAACCGATCCAACCCCAATCGATAAAAAAAATTGATAAAAAAACGACTTAGTTAGTTTGATTTGGTTCCGATATTTAAAAAATCGACTTACTTTCTTTTTAGAGAAAACAGATCGAAACCGAACCATGAACACCTCTGTCCAAAGATTGTGATGGGATTGATAAAATCCTCATATCAGAAATCTCGAACTCGAATCTCTTTAATGGATTTTACGTAGGATGAATAAAAATTAATCGGAACCCCAATATAAATACAAATATAGAACACCGCATCGGCCAAAAAAGTTGAGCTAATTCTTGTCCGCATTTGTTTTTTATTTAAAAGGAGAGCGACAAGTCAACAATCGCTAAACCACAATTTGTAAATTGCAGAATGCGAAGAAACATGATATATATTTCCTTCTAACTTAGTACTGATCTTTATTGTTCGATTTGCTTTCTTACTGCTGACACCCTCGTATGCTTTCAAAGAAAATTATCTGAAATAGCTGCTTTCAAGCATCAAGAATTGATGATGCCCCCCTTAGGACAGCAACTGCGCCCCCGGTAAATGGAACGGGCTGGAAAGATATAATAGACGGCAGTTCCATTCTAACTATATGTCTTGGGGCTTTTAAAGGCCTTTAAAGAAAGAAAGAACTGAACTCAAACTTTCTATTCTATCTCGGACCCAGCTGCTACTGAGAAAGTATTAGGGAATACGAAGATTCAAAGGGATTGGACAAACCCATTGCTCTCATTTTGTAAATTACAGTAAAGCCAAAATTAACTGTATTTTCTTTTCCATTTCCTTAGCATAAATATTTCCATTTTTCTGGTTGCAAAGCCTAGATATCTTGACCACAGGGCCGGACCTACCTACGAGGTAGGGGGTTATCGAAACCTATTAATCTCGACAATAACAATATATATATATATATATATATATATATATTCAGTGTATACATAGAGGATCCTTTAATAATTTACTAGTGTCCCAAGAAACACAAAAGGCTGGATGATAGCTTTGATTGAGTATATGGTTAGACTTTCTCTGTGTGCTTGGGGACGCGGGATGGAAATTTGGCAGCTACATTTATAAACGTTTTTGCTTCACTTTATTAGTTTATAGATTCCTATCATAATTTATACTTAACGTGAACAACTATTTTTTGACCACACCCAAATTCTATACTATTTTACTGTAAATATTAATGTTAGATCTNATTCCCCCATTATATATAGATGTGTATGTGTGAGAGTGGGGAAAAGAAGTGAGTGTGTGGGAGTGTGGTGTGAGAGTGGGGATAAGACATGGGTGTAGTGGGGAAGTGGGGAGTTGGGAGGTTTTATTAATATTTTTCGTTTATTTTTATTTTATTTTTTTAATAATACAATACACACATATATACATATATATATATATATATATATGTATATATGTGTGTATTGTATTATTAAAAAAATAAAATAAAAATAAACGAAAAATATTAATAAAACCTCCCAACTCCCCACTTCCCCACTACACCCATGTCTTATCCCCACTCTCACACCACACTCCCACACACTCACTTCTTTTCCCCACTTCCCAATTTCTTCACATAAGTTACAAGCACATACACATCTATATATAATGGGGGGAATCAGCTGTTTGGGGGCAGACACACCTACACAGAACAGCAGTTGCATTTCCTTTTCTTCAATCTGCACACACACACACAAACGGTCGCATATACGCAGCCATCGACACACAATCGCCGGAATCCGGCGAACCAATTCCTTCGTCAAGTTCACGCCCCCACGAGCATCACTCCCAAAAGTCCACTGTTTCAAAAAACAAAGGCGAGAGAACCAGTAGCTGCTGGTCATTTCCGAGGTTGCTGACGAGGTCCCCTCCGTAGCCGTTGGTAAATTTTTCGGTCAAAAGTTTTATAATCCTTAAGTTGATGTAAGTTCAATTCAAATTCTTCTATATAAAGTTAGTTTTCATAACTCGGTCGCTTTTTTTCTTCTCTTTTTTTCTTCTTTCAATGGGTTCTAACAGAATGTCAATTAAAAGGGGCAATCTCTTTAATCTCTTTCTCGATAACTTAAGAAGGTGTCTCTGTTAATTGTCATCAAACTCAAGGATGTATTGTTGCTATATGTCTATTTTTGATTTTTTGGTATATGTATTTCTGCTATGCAATTGTTCATATGCTTAATATTAGGCTCTGTGTTGATTAGTACCAGCATTTAGCGTGTAATTATTGGGTAGTGTTTCAATCAAAATAATCCCGGGAAATATTAGTCGTTAAGTGAGTGGCTACTGGTTTTAATGCGGAATAATTCGTTGATCCAAATAACTAAACTATACACCGCTAGTATATTTTAGGCGGACATTAATAAATCAACTATTGTTATTATGTACATGTCTGCATGACGTAGTTATGATTTTCAAATTGAATTAAAGTACGTGTTCGCACGACTTTGGCTAAATTTTCCTTAAATAATTGGAGCGTGATAAATTGTGTACGCGTACGCGTGACATGATTTAAGCACCGATTTAAAAAAAAATAAAAATCAAAATACGCGTTCGCGCGGCTTTGAAGTTTTTCTTAAGTAATTACGTGCTATTAATTATGTACATGTACGCGTGACATGATTTTTAGCAAGCTAAAAATTGTGTACATGAGTGTAATGTGATTGGAATATTTTAGTTGTAGAGTTTCTTCATAAGCTTAGGACCAACCTTTAACGTATAGGAGACCTTTATATCAATTGAGAAACACTTAATTTCGTCAAAACTCGGTTTTTCACCGAACTGGGGACCCTGGCGTTTGGACCCAAAGGCCTGGCTAACGCCAGGCTAGGGCTGGAGTTTCAGCCCTAACGCCTGGCTAACGCCAGGCAGGGCCAAATTGTTTGGTTTTGTCGCCCGGTTATCGCCCGGGTGTCTCCTTTTACGTATGTTCCGACGTAGTTGCATCCCTTTAGCTCCGTTCCATCTCCATTTCACCCATACATGAAATAAAATCCATTAAACACTTAACAAGTATATATTTTTTTTTATCATTAATGCGTATAAAATGTATGGTATATCACATAATTCAACTATGCAATTTAGTCTTGCATCATACGCGTGACATGATTCTTGACACGTCGAACTAAACGAGTATGCGTACGCGTGACTCGTATTGAGTTAATTATTTAAATAATCGAATAATAAGAAAGGTTAAAAATACAAATATATCCTAAAAGTGAGTAATTAAACAATTTAAGCCAAGTTTAATCATTAAGCGACCGTGCTAGAACCACGGAATTCGGGAGTGCCTAACACCTTCTCCCGGGTTAACAGAATTCCTTACCCGGATTTCTGGTTCGCAGACAATTTAAACAGAGTCAAATTTCCTCGATTTGGGTTTAAGATAAACCGGTGACTTGGAACACCAAATAAACTATTCCAAGTGGCGACTCTATTAAATAAAATAACACCATTTCGAATAATGTCACTTGAATTGGAAAAACTCCCATACCCCTTTGGGGTATATAAAAAAGGGAGGTGTGACACTTAATGGTCAATTGGTTTACTTTTTTTTATTATGAATTTATCTTTTTTGAATTCAATTATAATTTAGTACTATTTAATGGTCAATTTAATTAATTTTATTTTTTTCGGGGTCCCTTCCTTAAAATAGAAAGCCCCAAAGTTTAAGTCCTCTCTCAACAAGTAGAAAAATATAAACTTTCTTCCTCCCTTTAACAATCAATTTCGACGAACCAACAATATATATCGATTTTGACAACTGTACTTTGACGATAAGCTATCATGATCACTAAGTTTACATAGAGTTGCATGCCGAACTTTGTTGCTATTAATTGGCATGTATATGTAAAGATATTAGTGCCCCGTTGTGCTCAAATCCTGGGTCCACCCCTACTTGATCATGTTTTATAATCACTAGTCTTTGGGTACGCGTTTTACGCATGTACCCTGTTTCATTAAATTAAAATTTTTAAAAAATTACATTAAAATTTTATTAAAAAGTTATTTGAGGAATATGATAGAAGTTAAATGTCAAATGTGTAAACTCCTAAAAATAATAATTGTTGAACATATTTAGATAATAATAGTAAGAAACCGCAATATCATAGAAGTCCGCAATTATCTCAGTCGTTATATATTCAATTTAAATATTACCCAGTTTTATAGTTACATTAATTTCTTAATACATATCCTTGTGATTAAGAGCCTTTCTGATTTTTTGTTGGAAAGCTATATTTTCTTAAGTTCATTCTAGAAGATACAAACCCGATTAACAAATAACAAAAGACATTTCTTTTTTTTCCTCGTGATTCAAATAAAAATTGTAGTATTTCTTATCAATAAAAAACACTCTAGTAATTATTTTCAAAATATTATAAAAGAATGAATCGCTATTGCAAAAGTAGAATATATTAATTATATTTTGATTAATTTACTCTTATTTTGAAGATCGACTTTTTTTCTCATTTCAAGCACATAACCATGTAACCAGATGCATTCAATCCGGTCTTTTATGATTATAATAAAATTTTTGTAGTTGATTATGTAAGGACAACATTAATATTATTCTAGAAATAGCGAAGACACAAAATTCAGTCAAAATTAGAAGAAAAGATGTTTCTATAAACTAACATCTATTTGTAACATTGTGAAAAAAATAAAAATACAAAAAATACAAATATCAAGCCTAAAACTATCAAAGATACTTGACGTCATTATAGCTTGCAGTAAAACCATGAACCTTCATCCCTTATTCCTCCCCTGATCCAACTTCTTCACCTTACCAATACCTAATAATAATCAAATAAACATTGACACTCAAGTTTTTTCCTCATCCCCTGTTGAGTTTACACATCATGGCAACATGCAATTATTGTCAAGGTGTATGGACGCAAGGTCAGTCATCAATTACTTAGGTAAAAGATTTATGACCTATGGAAGCCAACTGAAAATCTCCCACTAATTGATCTAGGATATGATTTTTTCCTTCTTAAATTTCAAAAAGAAGAAAACAAGTTACATGCTTTATAGGACGGACCATGGTTTATACTAAATCACTATCTCTCAGTCCGTCAATGGGAACCTAACTTTATGGCATCATCAACAAAAATCAACTACTCTGCCATATGGTTACGTCTACCTGAGTTACCGACTGAATTTCACGATCTCCAAATCTTACAATCACTGGGCAACAAAATTGGAAAAATACTAAATATTGATACTTGCACATCTTCAACTACAAGAGGACGATATGCCAGGTTATGTGTGGAAGTCCCATTGGATCAACCCTTAACAACACATATTTACATAGATAATCATAAACAAACTATCTTTTATGAAGGTTTAAATATAAAACTGCACAAAAAGTTATTACACTCATCCTCAAAATGACGGCTCACTCACCCCAACACAAACCTCTACTATGTCCCCATGCACACACTAAATAATGACCCCTCCTTAAATTCTATCATCCTACCTCTATCACCATTTCCCACCAAAACCCTTAATCCATCACCTCAACCGTTAATACTCACCAATACTATACTTCCCTCCCCACATCATCCTCAAACAACTGTGCAAGCAAACATTGACCACCCTATAACTTCTATACAAACACAAAATGTTTCCCAACAATCTTCATCACCTACGAAGGCCATCCAGCAACCGTACAAGGCAGACAATCCATCATCTTCAGCATAATCAAACTCCACAATCTCGTCCTCCCTCTCACTTGCTAATGGAGCCAAACACGATTATATACACATCACAAACAACCAATGCACCAACGACTTCAGCTTCCTGGCTCGAAGAAGGACTTCAAAACCATGCACTAACGTTTACAATGGAGGTACACAATCAGGAATTAACCATACCCATCAACAACCCCAGGGATCTTGCACAAATCGTAGCGGAAGGGATGACGTTGGGGACGGAAATCTTTGGACGGTATCACTGATCTATGATGCAAGCCCCGTTTACTGCACCATACCATCCTCTACAACTTCCAGCACCAACTTGGGATCCAACACATCTCCATCACAGTCTACTTCAAATGCCATACTACCCACCTCCAACAACAACCACACCATGGATACAACCGTATGTAATTCCACCAACTCACACATCCCTACTGGAAGCACGTACACCACCTCCTACCCCTCATCAATCACCACCACACAATCCGCCTCACCCTCCTCAAAACGAAGCATTTCAGGAAGAACTAGAAGCGGCAGTGTTTATACAACAGGGAAACACGATCAGTGCATGCATGGCTAGATGCCATCAAGGTATTTGTGCAGAAAGAGGAGTACAAAAGAAAAATCTACGTAAGGTGTCCGCCAAATCTCGTCAATGTCTCCTTTCGTCTGCATCCAACAATAAATCCAGAGGTGAGGAAATATGCAATGCTCCTTCTTCCAACATTACGTCTGCGCCCAGGGGAGACCTCCGGTGCCAGTGCACTCAGGAACGCACGGAGAAGCCAGTTTCTTGACTCTACCAGTTCACACATGAACTTCATAATTTGGAATTGTCGTGAACAACAATCATCTAAATTTAGACGTAATTTTAGGTCGCTCTTGGATTACAACCTTCCATCTTTGGTCGTACTCCTAGAAACCCACTGCCAGGATCATCAGTCTATCAAGGAGGATTTCAATTTCAATGGTATGATCCAGTTACCAGCTCATGGACACTCCGGAGGTATTGTAATCTTGTGGCTTACTGCAGCACTTACTGTTGAACCTGTAGCAACTACGGCACAAGAGATACAATGTCACATCCAGGTTCATCCCTTTAATTTTAAATGGCTTTTCAGTGCAATATATGCTAGTAAAGATCTAGGCAGTAGACGTATTTTATGGGATAATCTTAGATGCATGTATGATAATTATAAAGGGTCATGGCTTATAGGAAGAGATTTTAATGAAGTAACTCATGCACATGATAAATTTGGTGGCCTTCCAATAAATAATTCATGTTCCAATAAATTTATAGAATGCATAAATTACCCTAATCTCACTGATTTAGGGTATAAGGGTAGTCGTTACACTTGGACAAACGGTAGACATAATAATTATAATATACTTGAACGTATTGATCGTATTTTGGAAAATTATGATTGGCTACGTCAATATCCTAATGCACTTATCACTCATCTATCTCGTACTTACTCTGATCATTGTCCACTATTACTAGAATTACAACAACATCCTTTACCTAGGAAAAAGATTTTCCGCTTTGAAACAATTTGGATTTCACATCCTAACTTCCCATCTTTGGTTAAAGAAGCCTGGCAGGGTCATCTACATTTGTTACCCGCTATAAATCACTTTACTAATATAGTCCAGAAATGGAATCGTTCAACTTTTGAAAATCTTTTTAAACGTAAGAAAAAATTATTAGCTAGATTAAGCGGGATACAGTCTTCCATAAACTACCCTACTAATACATTCCTCCAAAATCTGGAAAAAACATTAACTACGGAATTTAATAATTTATTAAAATTGGAGGAGTATTTTTGGAAATTAAAATCCCGTATAAATTGGTTAAATGATGGGGATGCAAATACAAATTTTTTCCATCTAACTACTCTCAATCGAAGAAGACAAAATCGTATCACCACCTTACAAGATCAAGGTGGTAATTGGATAACTGATCCATATGCTATTAAAAATAATATTACTAGTTATTTTCAAACACTCTTCACAACTCAACAATCTGCTTCTTAACCAACAACTACAATTCAGCCGTTTAATATTCTGTCTCAGGAGGAATGCTCCTCCCTAATGAAACCTTTACAAGACCATGAAATAATGAATGCACTACACTCATTTCAACCATTGAAGGCTCCAGACCCAGATGGTTTACATTTCCTATTTTATCAAAAATATTGGGACATCATAGGCAACTCAATCAAATATTTTTACCACAAAGCTTTTCTTCACCATCAGGTTGTTCCAACTATTAATAACACATTCATTTGTCTGATTCCCAAAAATAAGCATGCTGCTTCTGTCTCCCAATAAAGACCTATTAGTCTTTGCAATACTATTTACAAGCTTCTCACAAAAATAATAGTAAATAGACTAAAACCTATATTGGAACATCTCATAAATCCTACTAAGTCAAGTTTTCAGAAAAATATAAGAGCGGCAGATAATGCTATAATTGTCTAGGAAATACTCAATCGATTTCCAAAAATTCAGGGGAAAAACTTAAATATGCTTCTAAAGTTGGATCTTGCAAAGGCTTTTGATAAGTTAGAATGGTCTTTTATTTATAATACATTAGTTACTCTAAATTTTTCACAACCTTTTATCAAAGTAATTGTGTCTTGTATAACAACTACAACCACTTCCATCATAATTAATGACAATCCTACGGAATATTTTACACCTACAAGAGGCATCAGACAAGGGGACTCTTTGTCTCCTTATCCTTTCATTCTTTGTTTAGAAATGTTATCAAGACAAATAAATACAGAGGTCGATCACCAGAACTGGACACCAATCTCCCTTTCTCCTAAGGGACCTCAATTTTCTCATCTTTTTTTTGCTGATGACATTATACTCACTGCAAAATAAATGCTCACACTTGTCAATCACTTGTTAACACAATCACTCATTTCACATATTATTCTGGACAAACCATTAACTTGGAAAAATCAAAAATTTTCTTCTCCGGGAACTGTAAACCTGACACCAAAAAAGCTGTATGAAAACTCTTCCATACGACAGAAGAAAAGAGTTTTGGAAAATACTTAGGTTTTCCTATCTTCACCAAAAAACCTTCAAAAAGGGACTATCAGTTCCTAATAGACAACTTCAAAACAAATCTAGCAGGTTGGAAAACTCACTTCTTAACAAAAGCAGGAAGAACCACATTAATTCGTTCTACTCTAAATCACATTCCCAATCATCTCATGCAGTATATAAAAATTCCTTCTTACATACTGTCCTCTCTTAACCGTTACCAATGAAATTTCCTTTGGGGGAAAACTCCACAAAAAGGAAAATTACATCTTATTAAATGGACCACTGTAACAAAACCTTTATACCAAGGGGGGCTGGGGATCCAGAATCTCATTATTAAAAACCAAGCTTCACATGCAGGACTTGCATGAAGGTTATTCCATAATCCAAACCAACTCTGGGCACAAGTCCTTCTCAATAATTATATAAGACCATCCCTCAATAAAATTATAGGCGTCTGCCACCTGGAGAAATATCCTTCGGGGGTGGTCCTACTGCAATCTAGGCTACAAATGGAATATTACAATTGGGAAATATTTAAATTTTGGTCGGATACATGGATTAATAAAAATTTAACTATTCGAAGCACCAACCTTGGACCTCTACAACGTCATGAGGAAAAAATACATGTATCTGACTATTACTAGAACCACGGATGGCATTTTGATAAACTATCTTTTGAATTACCATATGAAATTCAAACTCCATCAAAGATATATACATGCCCCTTTCATCTACAGCCCCTGATCAGATTTACTGGGCCCTTACAAAAAGTGTTTATTTCTCTGTAAAATCCATCTACACCGCACTAATGAATAATACCAACTCACAATCTTCTTATCAGTGGATTTGGAAAATCCACGTACCCCCTAAAATATCCTTCTTCCTGTGGCTTCTAACCCACAACAAACTTCCAACTGCTGTATATCTATCAAGACTAAGAATAGTCAATTCACCCTTATGCCCACAATGTCATATAGCTCCTGAAACAACTACTCACATCTTCTTCCAATATTATCCGGCAAAATAGCTATGGAACATTATTAACATTACAAATCCTCTCCAACATTATACAGCAGCACACACTGATAATTGTTATTGGCTACATTATTTTCTCCACATACCTTTACCACATACTCCCTACAACATTCCGTCTACAACTTATTTAGGTTTTGCTTTGTGGCATCTATGGATTCTTAGAAACAAAAACACACTAGAACATAAAAAACTTCAACTGAACATTTCACTCATAAACAATATGGCTGTTGAATTTTACTTCCTAACTAATCACCAAACTAATACTAAGCCTGCTATTTCAGTATATATTAAATGGCATCCACCAACTAATACTATCTATAAACTTAACATTGATGGATCTTCATCTTGTCCCACTCAAAAATATGGTATTGGTGGAGTTTTTCGAAACTAGCAAGGCAATTGGATTATGGGCTTTGCAGGAAAATTAAATACAGGAACGAGTGTTAAGATCGAACTACTTGCACTACTCATGGGACTAAAACTTGATGTACAACATCGTCTCTATCCAGTCACCATTGAGATATATGCACATGAAATCATAGGTATGTTAACATCCCCTCCTATGCAATACACTAACATCATTAATGATCGTAGGTTTTTGCTTCTACTACTGGCTAGCCCTAGCATACATTGTATCTACAGAGAGCAGAACGGGGTTGCAGATAGTTTGGCCAAATACGGAGCAATGCATGCACAGGAGAGTTGCATACTTTTTGGGAGCCCACCACCTTTTGATATGCCTTCTTACTACCGGGATCATAAAAGTCCATTACATAAGAGGCTTGCTAAAATAAACATTGGCAGCTCACCCAACTGTTCTCTACTATGGACACTTTTTGTAATAATTATGTATTAGCTATTACTAGTACTAGTATGCCATTAGCAGTACCTCCGATTCACACTATGCATCTTATAAACAATCTTAATGTACTCGTTTAAATATCTATAAAATAGTATATCTCTTTTTCACCAAAAAAAAATTATAGCTTGCAGTACTGAAGATCATTCTCAAAAGTTCTTACCTCTAGGCCCCTATTTTTTTTTTTTTTTTTTAATGTTCTGAATTTGCTAAACCTTTTACACTATCTTTAATTCATCCACCAAAAAGACTCTAATAATCACGTAGAAGATGAATATATAGTGAATATAATATCAAGTAGATTAAAGTTGTTTTACACGCAAGTTTCAACGGTATTAAAGAATGACTTTCACACATTAACGTTTATAGTCAAAACATTGAATTAGTAAATTTAGAAGAAGTGAAAAGGACATTTATATTTGTTGGATCTTTATTGTAAACTTGTTAGAATTCCTTCCTCTTCCTTGTAAGCTCTAGTTGCATTTATAGTAAGAGCAAAAATATTTATCTTACGACAATGTCTAAAAGATCAATCTGAATTCATTAATAAAATATAGGGAAAAATAAACTTAAATTAATAAGATATTTAATTAAAATGAGTTACAATCCCTAACTAATTTTCTGTTACGAACTGCATTAATGATACAAACAACCTGTACAAAATGTAATATAAGATATTGTAAACAATAATCACGACATTAATGCATTTATTATTGTAATTATCTATCAAGAATATATGAACAGTTATTATTACATAATTTCAAGAACAAACTAAAAGTTATAAAATTTACCACAAAGCACAAGAAAGTTTACCTTCGCAAACATCGACACTATCAAGATTCTTTTAAAGAAGTTTTGAGCTCCTCTATACTAAATGGCTTTGGTTTAAGCGTTTAAAAATCAACGTACGTAAAATTATAATTGGTAAATTAATCCTAAACCTAAAGTGATATTAATGGCTGAATTTTGCAGTTTTGGTAAAAGCTAAGGAATCTAAAGCTAAGGGAATCGTAAACCAAACAAAGAAAAGACATCATAATTTTGTTTTTTTTTTCAAACAAGAAAACTTAGTGAATCGTACACCTAAACAAAATAAGACGTAGCATTAATTAGTAACCTTAATTGACAGCAAAATCCTAAATTTTATAATGAATCCTAAACCTAAATAAGAATAAGTTGTACTCAATTGTAAAAGGCAACAAACGACAGTTTTTGGTTTTCTTTCCAGAAAAATAATTAATACTTACAATTACAATTTTATCCACCATAGAATACACTTACGAAGGATAAAAAAGTCGGTCAATATTTCGATAGGGACTTTGTACTTTTGATATAGTATAAATATAAATATAAATATGTGCTCCAGCAAAAATAAAGACGTGTTTGTGGATAATGCATGAGATTACATTTTTTAGGAACAGTATGGTTATATATATTTTTTATATGGATATTCTTATATTGAAATTTTAAAAAGCAATGATTGCTTCTGCTTCTAAGGAGAAGCTACAATTTTATAGTTTCTTTTTCACAGTGAAAGAACTAGTTCTATTACTACAAAAATCACCTCTTTTTTTATCAGAAACTTGACCAAGCATCTTAACTCTCTCGGACAAGTTTTTCTTTAAAAAAAAGTGAAAAAAGGACTATTAGTTTCCTAAAAAGCATGGTCAATTAAATAGGCTATAAGCTTCTTTTTCTCACAAACAACTTATTTGGATGGTCGTTTCTTATCGTATATTGTTATTTTAATATAATGTTTGTTTTAATCGTTACTTAAATTTATTGTATCGTCGTTAAATAAATCGTTACGTAACGACGAAAAGGGTCACTTTATGAACGACGGATTTGGTGTGGTGGCGTCGTTTCTTTACTTTTTTCTCTCATATTACCCTTCCTTATTATTAAATAATCATATTTTATCTTTTATCCTACTTTTTTATATATTAATTCTATTTCGTATTATATTTTTCATTATTAATATTGAAAATTTATTCTTCATACTTGTATTGGTAGAAAATAAATATTAAACGTGAAAATATATGTGGTTGACAGAGCATGATACGTAGACCGCTGAGAAGATGACAACTGGAGTGTTGTAATAAAAGATGCACGAGTCACAACAGGTACAAGCAAAGTCACTCACGAGATGAAAGGGTGCGGTTGCTCGAGTCTAAATTATTCATTGAAGAGACATGAGTGGAATGAATCAAGACAGTGAAAAAGAAAGATTCATGAATCTCTAATTAATGAGGAAGAAGAATCAGAATCGTTACAGAATCTTCATGAACAGTTACGATTGCCAATCATAACTGTGAACAACTATTTTTTGACCACACCCAAATTCTATACTATTTTTTGCTATAAATATTAATGTTATATCTAATCTCTAATTTTAAATTTTTATCTTACTCTTAATAGGTTCTATTTAAGAAAATTAAAAACAACAAAAATATTCACATTCTTAGAATATAAGATTTTTTCTATGTTTAAATAGAAGAAAATATATATATATATACATATATATGTATATATATATATATATGTATATATATATATATGTA
>ML399755.1:82980-98232 GCA_005239525.1 Nicotiana knightiana | reverse complement strand
GTCACTTTAATTGGAAAAACTCCCATATCCAACCCCTGTGTCGGAAAAAGGAGGTGTGACAGTAATAAGGGCTACTGGGGGCACTGAGGATACAGGTGGAGGCATAGATGTTGCACTGGCTAAAGTCTCTACCGAAGTGGATATCATGCCGACTGTCTCTGCAGCTACCACTGATGGCTCATCAGAATAGCCTATGGTGGTCGTAGACTGACCCTTTTTCTTAGGGTTGTCTGCATCCATCAACGAATACCATGTGAAGGGCTTCTTCGCCGCACCTTAGTATCAAAATCTCTCGGCTCCACCCTCACATCTGTAAGACATTCAATTATGGTGTTAGGATATGCGTAAGAGGTATCATCTTGTCTGGCGACCACAGATATGTTGGCCGACATAACGGCACCCAAATTGATCGAGTACCCCGCCATAATGGAGGCGCCTAGAACTGTCTAAAGGTATGTCTCATTCTTAAATGGATCTAGTCGGCTGCATACAAAGGTCTGCCATCCCTTCGCCTCAAAACTCAGGGTGTTTCTTTGAATAAACACCCCTGCTGTAATCCATGGTGGGGGTGGACCAGGAGCTGCCAAAATCTCAGCTAGCCATGGGCGAGCCACATCCCCCATTTCCAACTTCTACAAATACCGTGTGGGCTCAAAATCATCAAAACCCAAGTAGGTGTTCAATGTGTGATGGTCGCACCTTCGGGTTCCTCACTTTAGTTACCTTTGTCCCTTTCTTGATGTGCGCCACATTGGCGTAGAATTCCCTGACAAGGTATTCCTTCGCATCCACTACGCTCTAGGTGAACCACATCCACCCCTTCCGCTCTCGGAACTGCCTCAACAGAGTCGGATTATACTTTTCAAGATCTTTCAATTGGAACTGTCACTCAAGAGTGAGTGATCTCATTGGCCACCACTCATAAAAACTATAGAATGTGGCCAAACTAACCAATTTTTCCTCCCACATCTCTTTCTTCTTTGACCGCTCAAGGCCGGGAACCTTAGCATCTCCTCCTCGGCCATCATCTGGTATGTCCTGATCTAAAGTCTCTGGTGTTGGGGACAGGTGTAGTGGAAGGCTCAGAATCCTGACAGGCACTCTCTGAATCCTTGGAGGTGCTATGTGATGATGATGGCTCATACCTAAGGTGATATCTCCACGATGGCTTTGATTGGACGGTCGTATTGAGGCTGAGTTGCCCTCAGAGACGTCCCTAGATGGGACATAAGAATTTGTCTCCGAGAGGTCTGCATCTTGCCCTCTTCTTGTTGTTATCTTCTTTCTACTATCAGGCTGTTGGGAACTAGGCATAGGTCTCTTACCGCGTCCCCGATAAGGATCACCCCTTCCTTTTGAAGTGTCGCTTCTTCTTCTAGATTGAACCATGTTCTGTATCAAGCAAAGATGATTGTTAGCTACAATACAAGTTCAACTAGAATTCACACCTTATTTTTTTGTGCCTCTAGAATGGCGCCAAAAATTGATCTCGTCCAGTTCACACTTCAAATCAAGGACATGAAGCAGTTGATTGCAATAGTAGTACCCAACAAGAGTCGGGGTCGATTTTCATAGGGAGTTATATATGGAAGTTAGGAGTATATAATGTAAAGCGTGAGTTTGAACCACCCAATTTACACTTCTACATATTTGGGTTGTTTCTGTTTCTATTTTAAACTAAGATTGCTAAGTTAAGAAATGAAACTCAGAAATTATTTTTGTTGTTTTTCAAGTTTTGTAAAAAGCCTAGGGCAATGAGTGATTTTGTAAAAAGTCAGAGAGTGATTTTGCCCAATTTGTATTTCTCAAGTCCAAATGGGTATTGCACAAAATGGTTGATAAAAGCTCAAGTCAGGTTATTACTATCTCTTGGTTGAACCCTTTAATTGGGATTATCAATCTCTCGATTGTGCCAATTTTTTGTTAGCCAAGTTTTCCTAGAGTAAGTCTCTCTTTCTCAAGTAGAGACTAAGTCAAATAGGAATGAACTAATATTTGCAACCATTAATTCCACAAATTAAAGCATGAACAAGGCTAAATAATAAACACCCAACCATAAACAAGCATTAAGTTAGACACCCATAAGTTTTACACACTAGGATTGGGTCAGAACCCTAGTAAATATCTAGCTACTCATGCTTGAAATTTAAGAAATGGAAGAAGAAATGCTAATTAAACTCATCTTGTAAAATCAAAATGATAAAATATATGTTAAAATTTCCCAAAATATAAAAAACTACTAAAAGAAGCAACGAGAAACGGCTACTGTAGCTGCTAATGTCAAAAGTTAACCTAAAATTTTGAAACTCGTCTATTTATACATCAAAGGAAATTTCTGACAAAAATGCCCTTCGGGTGGTTCTGCGGCCGCACAACTCCATGTGCGGTCCACAGATTTCTTCAACTTGTCAGGAATTGGAGGTTTGCGGCCGCATAATTCTGATATGCGACTGCAAGGCATTTTTTCTGTGGTTCAAAAAGTTGTGACTGTGGTCGCACTTTAGTCATCTGTGGTCCGCACTTTTACGTCTGTGGCCGCAAGGCACATCTTTTGCGACCACACAATTCTTGTGTGGTCCACACTTCTGAGGACTTGGAAACTTGTAACTTTGTACATTCTCTGAACTTTGTTCCTAGCAATCATTTGCGACCACACAATTCATGTGTGAACCGCACTTTGCATAAAGGTCTGCTGGCCTTTACATCATCATCTGCGGCCGTATATGAAGTTTTGTGGTCCGCACTGGTGAGCTTCTATGCATTTTATGGCCTTGAGTTTAGATTACTCCTTTTTGAGTTGGATGTCATCTCGGGAGTCCATCTTCCAATATTTCTAAAATTTAGCACATTTCATCAGTTTTCGGGAACACAAATAAACGCTTTTGGGCTAAAACAAAGACTAAAAGGCGCTAATAAGTAGTCAAAATCCCACTTATCAACCAACAATGAAAAATGAAAAGTTTCCCCTTTTATATAGTAGGTGAGTTTCAATCCTAGTACAAGTCTAAATAAGACAAAAAATCATTCTCTTCTAGTAAAACATGATTCGTCATTGATATTGGCCGATATTCGCGCCGTAATATCTGGTGTGATACGAACTATGGACGAAAACATAAATATGGCAAAATACGCGGAATCAACAATAAGAGATAGACCTACAATTGATTGGAAGAACATGAGCCAATTAGGCTATGAAGCCTAATTACCTCTATGAACTCAATCAATTGTAATATTAATCTATGAAAACCCTCGGGAGATTGGCAACTCTTGAAAACCTGGATAAAGTAGTTAAGCAATTAAGCATTCACTACTAATTGCTCACCAACTAATACTAATTTAGAACTAATAAAAGCATAAACAAAGCAATAAAGGAATTAAAGGAATAAACATAAATGCATTAATTAAAAGATAAGGAAAATGTGTGAGACTTGCATGTCTTCAAGTTTTATCATTCATCAAGTCTATCTCTAAAGGCACTAATGCTTAGCTATTTATACTAGTGCTATTTTTGGTACAAAGAATTCCTAAAATAGCCCCCAAAGAGTGACTTATAATGCAAATTAGCCCTTTGGGTAGAACCTACTCCAAGTCCATCCTCTTGCCTCAATTCTTGGTCTTCAAACCATTTTAACACATTGTAATGTGTATGAGACTTCTCCAAAAATCCCTCGGACGCTTCAAGCTTCATAATCAACAATCCAAGATCTTGCAACTCCTTTGCTTGGCTTCTTGTGAATGGTCTAGATGAAGTAAGTGAATGTCAGGGCGTATCGTCCTTCCCCCTTGAGAAAAATTCATCCTTGAATTTGCACCATCATTACCTACAACACAAGGACTCAAGTCACTAACGTTAAAGACATCATGAACAAGGAGATCATTAGGAATATCAATCTTATATGCGTTATCATTTATCCTTTCAAGAACTTTGTATGGGCCTTATCCCCTAGGGAGGAGTTTGTTCTTTCTCTTTTGAGGAAATCTTTCCTTCCTCAAGTGAATCCAAACCCAATCACCGTGTTCAAATATCATCCGCTTTTTTCCTTTGTTCGCATTAGAAGGTGCGTTGTCATTCATTTTCTTAAGTTGATGTCTTGCCTTCTCATGAATCTTTTTCATAGAATCGGCCTTTTTCATGGCATCTAAACTAACAATCACATCTTGAGACAAAGTAGTTAGATCCAAAGGGGTGTTGAGATTAAAATCATACACACATTCAAAAGGAGTCATGGCAATAGAAGAATGATAAGAACGAGTATATGCAAACCCAATCAATGATAAATGCTCTTCCCAAGAAGTAAGCTTCCACTTGACCATGGCCCTAAGAATTTTACCTAAGGTATTAGTGACTACTTCAGTTTGGCCATCGGTTTGGGTGGGCAAGAAGTAGAGAATTTCAAACGTGTACCAAGTGTACTCCAAAGGCCTTTCCAAAAGTAACTAACAAACTTGGTATCCCTATCACTGACAATAGATCTAGTAACCCCATGCAACTTAAGCGCATTTTTCACAAACAAATCAAGTACATGTGTATCATCATCACTCTTATGGCAAGGTATAAAATGAGCCATCTTAGAAAATCGATCAACAACCACAAAGATTCTATCTTTTCCCCTCTTCATCCTAGGTAACCCAAGCACAAACTCCATAGAAATATCAAGTCTTGGCGCTTTAGGAATAGGGAGTGGGGCGTCAAACCATAAGGATTAGACTTAGATTTATCATGCTTACATTCAACACAATTTTCACAAATACGCATAACATCACCTTTCATTTTAGGCCAATAAAATGTTCCTCAAGAACGGTTAAAGTCTTATGATTCCCAAAATGGCCCATCAAACCCCAATTATGTGCCTCCCTAACTAGAAACTCTCTCTAAGAAGAACGAGGCACACAAAGTCTACCTTCCCTAAGCAAAAATCCATCAACCTTGGAAAACCTTCTTTCCTCCCTAAGGTGAGCTAACTGTTTCTTTCTCTCCTTATGTTTTTCTTTATCAAGACATTCTTCCTCTATGTTGGGGATTCTCTTAAAAGAGTCATGGTTCTCACACTTAGAATATATCTCTATAAAGTCAAAATCACTAGGATAAAAATCCTCCAAGCACTCAAATCCTATCAACTTACAAGACAAAGTACTCAATAAGGCATATCTCCTAGAAAGTGCATCCGCTACTACATTCTCCTTGCCTTTCTTATAATGAACCACATAAGGAAATTGCTCTAAAATTTCCAACCATTTAGAATGTCTATTCCCCAACTTACCTTGGCTTCTGAGGTGCTTCAAAGTATCATGATCGGTTTTAACAACAAACTCCCTATGCCAAAGGTAGTGTCTCCAAGTAGCTATGGCTCTCACTAAGTCATACAAATCCCTATCGTAGTTAGAGTACTTCAAACATGCTACCTTAAGTTTCTCACTAAAATATGCTAAAGGACTTCCATCTTGCATAAGAACCGCTCAAATGCCTACTTGCTTGCATCACACTCTATGTCAAAGGTCTTATCAATGTTTGGAAATCGTAAGAGTGGCTCACTACTCAAAGCTTCTTTAAAGGCATTAAAAGCCTCCTCTTGTTCTAGACCCCAAATAAAACTCTCATCTTTCTTGATAATTTGGGTCAAAGTTGCGGTAATAGTTTTACAAATCTTCTATAAAAACCCGTTAAGCCATGAAAACGCCTAACATCCCCGGTGGACTTAGTGCTAGGCCAATTCCTAATTGCCTCTACCTTAGATTCATCAACCTCATCACCTTGAGAACTAACGATAAAGCTAATAAATACAACTTTATCAACACAAAAATTGCACTTTTTTAAATTAGCAAATAATCTTTCTTGCCTAAGAGCATCAAAAATATTATGAAGGTGTTCCACATGCTCCTCAAGTGTTTTAGAGTATACTAGAATGTCATCAAAATAAACCAAAACAAAATTGCCTATAAAAGGCTTCATGACATGATTCATAAAGGTACTAGGAGAATTAGAGAGGCCGAATGGCATAAGCATCCACTCATATAAACCAAACTTGGTCTTGAATGCGGTTTTCCATTCATCATCGATTTTCATTCGTATTTGGTGATAGCCACTTCGTAAGTCAATTTTGGAAAAGATTTGAGAACCACTCAACTCATCAAGAAGATCATCTAACCTAGGGATACGATGAAAATACTTTACCGTGATTTTGTTGATGGCTTTATAATCAACACACATCCTCCAACTCATATCCTTCTTTGGCACTATTATGACCAGTACCGCACATGGGCTCAAACTTTCACGAACAAATCTCATCTCTAAAAGCTTTTCCACTTGCTTATGAAGTTCCTTTGTAGCTTCGGGATTGCTCCTATAAGCGACTTGGTTGGGAAGTTGAAATTCGGGCACAAAGTCAATTTAATAGTCAATGCCTCTAAGTGGGGGAATCTCCTTTGGTAGCTCATCCGAAAAGACATCTTCAAAACCTTGCAAAAGAGAAGAAATGGAACTAGGTAAGGCAGAGAGAATATCATTACCAATCAAAAAATATTTTATGCATAACAAAAAAGATAGTAGGTTCATGAGCAACTTACCTTAGAGGCTTGTAGTCGTTTGCAAGGAAGCTCACCCGCGGTCTCGGTACCTCTTCTCCTTTTTCACATAAATATTGAATCTTTACACTAGACACACCTTCATTCTCACTTTTACCTTGTAAAGATTGAATCTTTACCCCCTTTCCCGTCTCTTTTTCATTTTTGTCTTCTCTTGGATCCTTACACTCATTACTCTTCTCCTTATTTTGTTCACTCTTAACCTTTTGTCTCAACTCCCCCATTATCTTGTAATCCTCACTTACTTGAAATGGAGTTAAGGGACAGGGAGTAAACTTGTGGACATCCTTGATAAGTGAATACTTGTTTGTTCTCCCATCATGCTTTGCACACCTATGATATTTCCAAGGTCGCCCCAAAAGTAGATGAAAATCTTGTATAGGACAACATCACACCAGAACTCATCTTCATATCTTCCTATTTTGAATTTTATGAGCACCATTTTGGTGACTCGAAGGTCTCCACCCTCATGTAGCCATCGTAGTCTATAAGGTGAGAGATGCTTCTTTGTTGGCAAATCCAGTTGTTCAAGCAAGGAGGAACTTACTACATTAGCACAACTTCCGCTATCAATGATTAGAGAGCAAAGGTTTCCCAAAATCTTGCATCTTCCATGAAAAATATTCTCGCTTTGTTCTTGATCTTCTCTAGTTACGGCCAAAACCTTTCTTGTTACCAAGTAAGATCTCAGCCCATCATCTTCTTGTTCTTCTAATTCTTCATCACTTGTTTATATTCATTATCTCTATGCTCTTGGTCACTAGCTTGGGTTCTATAGCTTCCATCATCCATGGCAATGATAGTTCTTCTATTCGGATAATCGTTCATGTAGTGACCAAGTCCTTGACATTTAAGTCATCTCGCATTGCTAAGGGACTTGTTTTGAACATTGGAAGTCCCTTTAGTTTCCACTTTTAGCTTGCTTTTGTCCACTTGAACCTTGGAATCTTTGGATTTCTCCCAATTGTTTGTGAATTCCAAAGGCTTATCATTCTTGTTCCAAGTTGAAGAACTAGTAGCCTTTGACTTGTAGCTTTTGTTTCTTTGCGCCTTTCTACCTTCATGTCCATCAAGTAAGCATCTTTCAATCTTCCAAACTTGTGAAGCTCCAAAGCCTCACCAATTTCCTTGTGAAGACCCGCCTAAATCTAGTGATGACAACTTGGTCATAATCATCAACATCACACTTCACTCTTGTAGTCTCCATATCTTCATAGTACTCCTCAACACTCTTGCTCCCTTGGTAGGAAGTATGAAGTTTCTTGAGCAACTCATGTTGATAGTAATCGGGCATATATCTTGCTCTCAAAGCATTCGTCAAAGCTCTCCAAGTAGTTATTGGAGGTTCATTGTGTCTAGCCCTTCTCCTCAACTCCTTTTCCCACCATGATGAAGCACTCCCTTCAAATTGAGTAATGCCATACTTCACCTTTTTAGCATCGCTTATGTTATAGATGTTAAAGTGTATTTCTACTTTGAGTAACATTCAAAATATTCTCTCGAGTCACTAGTTCCCTTGAAAGGTGGAAGAACTAGTTTGGGAACTTGTAGACCCATTTCATCATCGTCTAGACCTCCTCTAGGATCTCTAGGATACGGTTGGTCCTCTAGCGGGTCACACTCGTCAAAATAGTTGATATCCCCATATTTCTCTTGTACAAACCGGTGACCATGCCCTCTACCTCTTCCTCTCACTCGACCTCTTCCTCTTTCTCGTCCTCTCACGTGGCCTCTTCTCCTTTGGTATACTTTATCTCCCTATATTCTTCATGGAAGACTTGTTGGATATCGGCCAACTCATTCAAGTTGTCCTCTTGATCATGTTGAAAAAGTGGGTTGTTCATCAACCGAGGCTCTTGAGGTGGTATGGGTGGTGGGGGAGGGGGATTATCCCTCCTTGGTGGAACTTGAGGTATATGTTGTGGAGGTAGATTCATTGGTGGTCGAGGTTGGTTCATTTGGGGTGGTGGTATTATGGGTATATGTTCTTGAGGTCTAAATGGTGATCGGTGTACTTGTGGGTAGGACACTTGGGGTGGTGGAAAGTAACCTTAGTGGGGTTGTGGTGGTGAAGTGTAAACTTGTGGTGGAGTTTGATAAAGTTGAAGTTGAGGTACTTTTGGTGAGGGATGTGTGGTTGGGGTAGGTAGGACAGGTGGTCTGTAGTTTGGTGGAGGAAACTAAGCGCCCTTTGATGACTGTGGTTGCGTTGGTAAGTTTTTGGCGTATTTGGTTGGGTTGGTTGTGTTGCAAATTTTCCCTTTGAAGCATTTGTCGCACTTGTGAAGGAGAGGGTGTAGTAGAGGAATTAGTAAGCGTCATACTACACTCCCTTCCTTGTTACGTCAAGTGTGATTCCTCTATCATGGAATTCAACCTTGCATCTGTTTGGTGTTGTCATATGGTAATATTGGTAACCTTCTCACTTAAGTTGGTAACCTTCTCGCTTATGTCATAAAGCATAGAAACAACTTCATGCATCGGAGTCCCACTCCTTGGATCACAATTAGGACTAGAAGTTTGTCCGTACTCCATAATACCTACAAAATGAGCAAACAAGTTAGTAGTAAAAGTCCTCACTAACTCACTTGATGTCGCTCAACCCTCGTGTTTCACACTTTGCACCAATTGGCATTTGCGGCTCAAAATCCTATTTGCTCTTGCCTTTTTCCGCTCAAATAGTGAATGTCAAAATTTCTTGCAAACTTAAATCCCAAGGTTTCATAACAAGTTCCAACCGTCTTCGGGGTGGAGTGGAAGTTGTGTATTCACAAGGACGGACAATCAAAAGCAAACGGACTTGAACCAATCAATTCACAACAAAATTTAAAGATAAAAGCACGAAGAAATGGAACGAAAAAAATTCAGCACACAAACAACTAGATTAAAACTTAAAATGAACTAATATCAAATTTACACTAGTTTAGATTTAACAAACAAGAAGAAAAAACTAACAACTGGAAAGAACAAGAGAATTGGGCAGAAAAATTGGATAGAAAACTAGGCAGAAACTTCTGAACTTCTGATCTTTTGGACTTGTTGCAATCTTCTGGGATTGATACTATGCCCAAAACTTGGTGACACACTGGAACAAAACTGGTGCAAAACCTTCTGATTCTCAACCCCGGGAAGTTAAGCTTCAACTGTGCAGGAATTACTGTCACAACTTCACTAAACAACTGCAGGGTTTTAGCTCACATACGCAAAAATTTCAAATCTCTGCTGGTGCACAAGTACCGGAAGCAATGAGTGTGATGTTTATCTTAAAGTGTATATATTTCTATGTATATCGCCTCATATTTTACTTTTGTTTCGTGAGTTTTAGATGTTAAATGTGATGATTTATATGAATTTTAAGTGTTTTTATGTGTAGGAATGATTCGGGATCAATTAGGGGCGAAACGCGCGGAATTAAAGCCAAAACGGACGAAACCGGGAAAATTGCGAAATTGGGTGCCACAGGCAGCGCCCAGCACCACCTGTGGCGCTGTGGGCAGTACCTAAATTAGGAGTAGTGCTCTGGTGGGCGCCTGACGCTACCCAGGGCGCCGGTGACGGGATTTTCTCCTATTTTTCCCGGGACACGGTTATTTCGGCCCTAGACCTACCCAACACGTATAAAAGCAAATCTAAGCTTATTTTTTAGGGGGTTGGACGCCACTTTGGAGGGGAGATACACACGGAATTTCTAGGGAGCAGATAATTCTCAGTTTCTTCATCTTTTTCTAGTATTTACAATTAATTCAACACTCATGCAATTTTTTGATCTTAACATGAGTGGTTAAACACCTATTGTTCTAGGGTTGTGATTTATACATGAATATTTTTATTCGACATTAGCTTAACCTTGATTATATTTCACTCAATAAATGGTTGTTTCTTCAATTCTGTGTTTAATTGCTTCATTGTCTGGCCAGCAGTTAGGCTCTATATACTATATATGCTATGCTTGGGAGAGCCATGTATTGATTAGAGAAGAGTTGAAGAGAGAGCGATCTTAACCCTTCAGGGGAGCGGATTTTTTGTTAGAATAGGAATATACCTAGTCACCGTGCTTAATTAAACATTGTAATCTTAATGCGTTCTGATAGATTAATTTCATAGGAATATAGGCGTTAATCTATTGAGAATAGGCGAGTAGTGCTTCAGGAGAAGGCTATGAGAGAATTTATTGATTAATTAGAAACCATGAGTGAATTATATGAAAGGGAGAGTTAATTAGAACACAATACAGATGGTGAAACAATCACAACCCTGGAATATTTGTCTCAATTGAATACACAACAATCAACTCGTTACTTGATAATTAGTTATTTCTTAGAATCGTAGTATGACATAGTTACATTATTGGATTTTTATTTTGGCTTGAGTAAATAACAATTATAGTGAATTACTGAGTAGTCTACACAAGTCTCTGTGGGTTCAACACTCGATTTATCATTATATTACTTGTACAACCATGTATACTTGCGTGTGCGTTTGGGACCAACAAATTTTTGGCGCCGTTGTCGGGGACTTGAATATAGATTACTTCTAGTTTTTACTATAATTGTTTATTTCTTCTAGTCTAACGTTACTTGATCGTTGCTCTAATCTCAGGAACTTTGATTGAATGCGTAGGGTCAGAAGCCAGGACAGACTTGACGGCTTTGACCCCTAACCTGAGAGAACATTTCACATGAGGTTGAGGGAAGCAAGGGATACAGACAATATTCAGTACCTCGTTCAATTTCCTGTGAACATGGCAGAGGAACAACACACGGATGTTCAGGAGGTAGAAATGCCCAGTATTGCTAATGTTACCTCTAGCATCGTGAAGCCCAAAATCACTGGGCACTTTGAGCTGAAACAGAGCATGATCCAGCTACTTCATGCAAACGGGCAGTTTATGGGTCTTCCACACGAGGATCCACAGCAGCACATTCTGAACTTCTTGGAGATTAGTGATACTTATATCACTAATGGGGTCACGCCAGATTATGTGGGGCTCACGCTTTTCCCATTCTCTATGTTAGGCGAAGCAAAGCGATAGCTAAAGGTAGAACCAGCTAATTCCATTACATCATGGAATGATTTGGCGAGAAAATTTCTAGCAAGGTTCTTCCCTTCAGGCAAGACTGCAAAGATCAGAAGTGAGATAGTCTCCTTTAAACAGAAAGTAGGTGAATCTTTATATTCAACATGGGAAAGGTTCAAGGGGCTACTCAGAGACTGTCCTCATCATAATCAGACGAACAAAATATTAGTTCACACTTTCATAGAAGGGCCCCATCCCCAAAAAAAGATTATGGTAGATGTTGCAGCTGGAGGTCAAGTATTGGAGAAGAACTATGACGAAATATTTGCATTATTGAACAAATTCTCCAAAATCAATCCGGATTGGAAAAGAGAGATGGGTAGGAATACGGTACAAAAATCACAAGGGGTTCTTGAATTAGATGTTGTCTCAGCCTCGTCAGCACAGATCTCTACGCTGACCAACCAAGTTAATAAGATGACCATGATCATTAATAAGCAACAAGCCCAACCAGTGCAACAGATTTAGTTATTTTGTGAAGTCTGTGGAGAGGGTCACATGAGCAATCTATGCCCAGCAAATCCAGAGTCTGTATATTTTGTGGGTAATGCTAATCGAGGCCAAACAAAATCAGTATGGGGACACTTACAATCCCAACTGGAGGAACCACCCAAATTTCTCTTGGGTTGGAAATCAAGGCAATCATAATCAATATCGGCCACAAGCACCTCAACAACAATACAGACCACCTCAGGCTGAACAACAAGCTATCCTTGAAGAGATTATGAAGAGAATGATGGACGACCAGCTAGTTTTCAATCATAAATTAATGGTTGATCAGCAGGCCCAAGCAGTAGCAATGAAAATTTTAGAACGCCAAATGGGACAAATTGCCAGTGCCCAAAATACTAGACTAGTAGGGGCTCTTCCTAGTGATACTGAGCCCAATCTTAAAGCTCAAGTCAATGCGATTACCTTGAGAAATGGAAGAGTACTAGAAGAAGTTCCAAAGAAAAATAAGAATACAGCTCACCCTAAATGAGAATTAGTTCCCAAGCCAGTTGAGGGGAATGAGAAAGATAGTAAAGGGCCCGAGCCAGTAATTGAAACAAGGCCACCACCTCCGTTTCCACAAAGACCGAAGAAGCAAAAAGATGATGCTAAGTACAAGAGATTCCTAGATATGTTGAGCCAAGTGAGTTTGAATTTGCCTTTGGTGGAAATTTTGAAAGAAGTGCCTAAGTATGCAAGGTATCTCAGAGATATTGTGGCAAACAAACGAAGACATGCAGAGTTCGAAACAGTTGCACTTACTGAAGAGTGCAGTGCCAGGGTTCAGAGTAAACTTCCTCCTAAGTTGAAGGATCCTGGGAGTTTCACAATTCCATTGTCTCTTGGAAAACAAGAAGTTGATAGAGCCCTATGTGATTTAGGGGCTAGTATAAATTTGATGCCCTCTTTTTTGTTCAAGAAACACGGATTCGGGGTTCTTAGACCTACCACAATCACTTTACAGTTAGCTGATAGGTCACTAGTTATGCCAGAAGGAATTATTGAGGAAGTGTTAGTTCGAGTGGGAAAGTTTATTCTCCCTGCTGACTTTATTGTTCTTGATTACGAGGCAGATAAAAAAGTGCCCATTATCTTGGGGCGACCATTCTTAGCTACTGGTGGAGAAATTATTGATGTGAGGGCAGGGAAGTTAAAAATGAGAGTTGACGATGAGGAGGTCACTTTTAATGTGTACAAGGCACTTAAACTCCCAAATCATTATGAGGACATGTGCATGATTACTGTGGTCGGCGTGAAGGGGATAGAGCAGAGTCCTTATGTGAATGGAAGTGATCCAAAGGAGGTGGTGTTGCAAGTTGAGCGTGTAAAGATAATTGAGAAAAGAGCCAGAGATGAAAAAGGAGACCCGTTAAGAGCGTGCAAAAAAGCTAGGATTCATGGGAGAAAGAAGAAGATAAAGAGCCCAGCCTGAGCAGAGTAGCAGAGTCATGCAACGACTATAAATAAGGCGCTTGTTGGGAGGCAACTCATCCTGTATATATTTTATTCCTTACTTTTTTTAAGTGTCGAGTTTTGTGTTATTTTTATTTTGCAGAGTAGGGAAAGTCTGAGTACCCAAAGTTGAAGCTAAGGGGCATGTTTGAGCTTAAGTGTGGGGTCATCTCGACCCTAAAGATTGAGAATCATGTCCGAGCTAGGCCCGAGAGGGTCTCAGGGAGTATTTCTCACCCTTGTTTTAATGTTTTTCTTTGTGATCATGCATCGAGGACTATGCATAACATAAATGTGGGGTGGGGAAACTACTTTCTGAAGTGAAGTGTAATTGTATAAAATTATTTTTTTTTAGTTAAGAAACGAAAAGAAAAATAAAAAAATAAAAAAGCTCGGATTTTTCCCGACGATGGATCTGTTGGACAATTTTCTTGAGGGATAAAGTTCAATTAAAAAATAAAATTCCAAAAGTATTTTTTTATTTTTTTAGGATAGTTAGGTAGTATCCCTTGGTTTTTATTTGCGCACCGGTTCTTTTCCAAGTGTGTAACTTGAACCGGGCACTTAAAATTATTTTTTTTAGAGTAGTTAGGAAGAAACTGAGTAACTTAGAAATACTCTTTGACATGTTTGGGGCTGGCATATTAGATTATGACATACATTCTGCTTTCCCTTGTATTTGGTTTGACATGTGATGCCTAAGTAAAAAAATAGCCTATTTTGTGACGGTTAGCTCAGTTGTTTGACTTGTAGGCCACATAGTGTGATATTGCTTAATTCTCTCGATTTTGTGTGCTTTCTTGACTTGAGAGTTGAATAAAACCGTTGTGATTGAGTCATGTGCAATGTGTGAGTGAGGTTTAGTGATTTTCTATGCTATCCTGTGTAGTCTAGAACTTGCCCCGTGTGTTAATCTAAGCGAAATTGTAGGTTATGCTAGTCTAGGAGATGACGTAGGTATTTTCTTGCTTGATCATGGATGTGCTTGTCACATAAAAATAAAAAAATCCATTGTTAGCCCCTTTGAGCCTTTAGACCTTTTCTTTGGCACCCACATTACAAGTCGTACCCCTATTTTGTTCTTAAATTGAGATTTTTACACCTTTACCTCCTAAGGTACTTAGTCGCTAAAAGAAGTAAGGTGAGATATTGGGGATTATCTTTTGAGTGGATCCATGAAAAGGCTTGTTAGTGCACTAAAATTGAAATCAAAAGCAGTTAGCCAATGAACTTTCATGTATGGAGTGTGTGTAAAAAAATATTATTGTAAAAGAAAGAAGAGAAAAATGATACTGAAAGTATGTAGAAAAAGAGACACATCTACATTTCTTATTTAATTATGCTAGTGGAAGTATAGAAGTACTTAATTGAGAAAGGGCTATGTTGTGTATGGATTGTGGCAAGTGAAATTGGTTGAGAAGAATATGTGTGAATTGTGAATGTAGTGTATTAAAGTGCTTAGGAGGGTTAGTCAGTATCCCTAAATATTACCCGTCCATTAGCCTACATTACAACCTTCAAAGTTCTAATTGATCCTAGACTTGGCTAGCTTGAATTAGTGGAGATCTACACTACGGGCAAGCTTATGGTACGACCACGAGATGCATATGAATTCTTTGTGAGAGTGAGTGAAAAGAGTGAGTGATGTG